>JAJPUD010031713.1:534-12363 GCA_023553655.1 Myrmecobius fasciatus | reverse complement strand
ATGTTAGCTTTAGCAATAAGAGAAGAAAAAAGAGATAAAAGGAATCAGAGTAGGTAATGAAGAAACCAAATTATCACTCTTTGCAGATGACATGATGGTATACTTAGAGAACCCTAGAGATTCAACTAAAAAACTACTAGAAACAATTCACAACTTTGGCAAAGTTGCAGGATTCAAAATTAATCCACATAAATCATCAGCATTTTTATATATTACCAACAAAGTTCAGCAGCAGGAGATACAAAAAGAAATTCCATTCCAAATAGCAGATGATAGGATAAAATATTTGGGAATCTATCTGCCAAGGAAAAGTCAGAAACTATACGAACTAAATTACAAAACACTTTCCACACAAATAAAATCAGACCTAATCAATTGGAAAAATATTAAGTGCTCATGGGTAGGCAGAGCGAACATAATAAAAATGACAATACTACCCAAACTAATCTACTTATTTAGTGCCATACCAATCAAACTCCCAAGAAATTATTTTACAGATCCAGAAAAAATAGTAGCAAAGTTCATTTGGAAGAACAAAAGGTCAAGGATTTCAAGGGGATTAATGAAAAAAAAGGCAGATGAAGGTGGCCTTGCTGTACCAGATCTAAAACTATATTATAAAGCAGCGGTCATCAAAACCGTTTGGTACTGGATAAGAAATAGAGCAGTGGATCAGTGGCACAGGATAGGTTATCAGGACAACCTAGGCATTAACCTTAACAATCTAGTGTTCGATAAACCCAAAGACCACAGCTTTTGGGATAAATACTCTCTATTTGGCAAAAACTGCTGGGAAAATTGGAAACTAGTGTGGAAGAAATTAGGGCTTGACCCATACCTAACACCACATACCAAGATAAGATCTAAATGGGTTCATGATCTAGATATAAAGAGGGACTTTGTAAGCAAGTTAGAGGAACGTAATATAGTTTATCTCTCAGACCTGTGGAGGTGGAACAAATTTATGTCCAAAGAAGACTTGGAACTCCTAATTGAACACCAGATGGATAATTTTATCCATATAATATTTTAAGAATTCTTAAAAGAAAATTGTATACATCTTTGAGAATCAGAGGACAAAGTGGAAACAGGAAGAACACACTCCACTTTTTGAAAAAGAAAAAGCTCAAAAATTAAAATTCCCATAATCTCATAATATTCCTGGGATACCACATCTAAAGTATATAGGTGAAAAAAAAAAGAAAATACTTCAAGCAGCTAGAAAGAAAGAATACATTTAAGTAGGAGTCATGATTAAAATCTCAAGTAATTTAGTAGCCACCTGCTTAAAGAAATGGAAACCTTGAAATACCATTTTCCAAATGGCAATGGATATAAACTGTTCTCCATTTCTTGAATGTTTTCTATTATCATCTTTGCTTCCTAATTTCTTTGAAGTTTCTGCTAAAAAGCATTCCCTCTCCGAATTATTTCCAAATTATATTAGATATTATTTACCTGACCACAACATAGCATTTTCACTCTTTCTGTTGTTGTTTGCTTGTATTTTGTTTTCTTTCTCAGTTTTTTTTTTCCTTCTTGATCCGATTTTTCTTGTGCAACACAATAACTGTATAACTATGTAGACATATGTTGGATTTAACTTCTATTTTAACATATTTAGCATGTATTGACTACCTGCTGTCTAGAATAAGGGGTGGGGGGCAGGAGGGGGAAATGTGGAACAGAAGGTTTTGCAAGGGTCAGTATTGAAAAATTACCCTTGCATATGTTTTATAAATAAAAAGCTTTAATAAAATTTTTAAAAAAGATATAACTTATCTGAACCCTAAAAAGAGTTGTTTGGAAATTGTATTCATTTCCTGCCTTAAATCATAAGCTTCTTGGAGTGAAGACTGTCTTTTTCATTTCTTTCTATTTCAACACTTAATACAGCACTAGGCACATTGTAAAAATGTGATAAATATTTATTGATTAATTCTGATGGTTGTGAACTTGGACATATCCCTAACTTTTCTAGGTTTTTGTTTTCTCAAATGTAAAAGGAGAGGAAATAAGACATATTTACCTCTGAGGCCCCTTCCATATCTATTCTATAATTTTATGAAACCACATAGAATGGAAAAAGAAGCTTCCAAAATGTAGAGGCTAAGTAGAAGAGTATATGGGAATAAGATCAGTTACAAATCATTCTCATTATCCTTTCTGTTATTGCAATTTTGTTGAATGTGCTTTCAAAGAATCTGCAAAGATGAGTTTACTTTTATTCAACCAAATAAAAGGAATCAGTTATTTTATTCACTTATTAATAACATTAGATGTAAAATATCAGGTTAGGGACTTATCCCAGTACAATTCTAGTTCAATTTATTTAAACAGGATGGAGAATAATTTCTCAATAACAATAATAAAAATATTTAAAACATAATTGAAGAATAGATAATTGACATATAAAATTAGATAAGATTTTCCTTTTCACCAATCCCCTTAAGGAGTTTGAATTTGCAGAGCACGGGAGATTATAAAAGGGAAATAACAGAAATTTGTGTAATTTAACACCTTATTAACTTGATCCTAGGGACATGACTATGTGAATTCCATCAGAGTAAACTGAAAATGAGATAATAAATTATAATTTATTTAAGCTAAATACAATTTTTTAAAAAAAGTTTAAAACTTCACTGTTTTTGGTGAGGCACCCATCCATATATATTATAATACATATATTATGATTAATGTACATTATGTATAAATAATATACATAGATCATCATGTATGTATATTAAAAATATGAACATGCATTACTTCCTTTTTTCCTTATAACAGATCTATGAAGTAGATACTATTGTTATAATGCCAATTTTACACATAAAGAAACTGAGTCTCTTTTGGATGAAATGATTTGATAAACTTGTTTTCTCCAACTCTCATATAACATACACATTATGACTTCAGAGAAATATCCACAACTTTTCCTCAACTACATACATACACACATACACACATGCATGTTTATATTTACCTTGTGCATGCATTTATGTAAGTATATATATATATATATACATATATATGTATATATTAATATGTATTATTTAAAACAATTCTTGAATTTTATATTAATTGATATCTTTAAAACTTCATATTTAAAAATAGATATGTATGAAGAAGATAGCATGAGGGAGAAATATTATATTTGGAGTGGGAGTGCCTAAGTCTAATTCAAACTCTACCTCTTTCATCTGACTTGATTTGATTCTGGGCCATCACATCATATGCAATGCTACCTGTCAGGCCAGCCTTCTTCCTTCTTGGAAATTTTATTTTGGACAGGGACTCCATACTAGTCAATTTCATTCTCCTCCTAGTTGTGCTTCTGACTTCCTGGATTTTAATACTATTCATCATCACTCACTGCCTAGAGTTTTTTCACCATGGTATATCTATCCATCATATTAGCCTCCTTCTCCTACTGATAGGTTCTTCTCTGGCCTTCCATTTTGGAGAGGGCCTCAGGAGGGTCAGTTTCAAATTATGATTTACTGTCTGGACTACAATGATTTTCCCATACCCATCTCCATTCCCATGTAGTTACCTGCTCTCTTTTGTTTTGTATCAGCCATTTAAATGCAAGTTCCTTGAGAAAAGGAACTGTTTAGCTTTTTGCTTCATTTCACCTTCTCCTCAAACCCACCTCTGTATTTAGTGGCTAGTAAATACTTAACAAGTCCTTATTGCTTTGCCTTGTCTATTAGCTTCTTTTCTCTCCATTCCATTCATTCTCTAGGATAATTTCTATTTCCCTTTTTTGAGTTTTCCTATAATGCCTTCCATTAGTTCCTGTAATTACACTCAGAAAAATTTAATACTAATAAATACTTGTCTCCTTTGTTTGATTCAGATATGAATGATCTTTGACTATAGCAAATCATTCCAAGAAATATTAATCTGGTTGTTCCACCCCCCAATTTTCTCTATTAATTTTCTTTGTTTTGTCTTCATGCTATATAGACTTATTTAACTTTCTAAAGTACTTTTATTGTTCTTCTTCTTATTGTATTTTATAAATATGTGTATCAAAAGTTTTATTCATTTTTGTCTTCCTCTAAAGGTATGATTAAAAGTCCTTTCTCTTGTTTTTAGTGTATTTGGATTGCTTTCCACTAGTATGTGAATGGCTGCCTTTTGACTGTTAAAAGAATATTTTTAATGTTGAAGTCTTGGAACTTTGCTACAATATTTTGTTATTGTTTTAAATGAAACATAGTTATACTCTACTAGTGAGTTGCTCATTCTATTAAAATCTACCTCCTCCTTCCCCCAAGTATTTATGTACAATTATATTGTATATTTTTTGATTAATGTCATTTTACTCTTTTGTTTAATCACTGTAAAGCTAATCTCTCTGGTATTATTTCATCTCTCTTCAAAGTCAATCTTTTTTGTTTTGTAGGTATCACAAAACGTTTTTTTTTTTATTTCACATTGTTAGATCTTTTAATTTGATTTTTATTTGTTTTCCCATCTCTGCATTTCTGAATCAACCATAAATTATTTTCATCATTTTAGAGAGATTTCCCAGCATTTATTCTAAAATAAATAAGGTTTTCTTTTTTATTCTTTTTAAGAGCTTTAATTTTTATTCTTGATTATTTAATTAATGTATTGATCTTCTAATCAACCATGAAGTTTCTTGAGACTTTCCTTTTGTTATTTCTGGAGATACCTTTACTGTTGTAGTTATAGCTCTTTTATAAGACTTTATACCACTTTCCCCCTTTAATCTATATGCATTTTACTAGGGGCTTTTTTGATTGTACATTGATTTTTTAAGATGTTTTGTATTTTTATTATAAGATTTTTCTTTTGATCAATTATTTCCCTTTTCATAGTGCTGTGTATGTAGTATGTGTGTGTATGTGTGTATGTGCATGTGCATGTGTATGTGTGTGGTGGACACATTAATAGATATTTTGATCTAATGGAGAGAAGCTAGAATGGTCTAGCAAAGATCATTGTTTTCTCTGTTGTTTTTTAATGTTTTCTTATGTGTAAGAAGTTGTCCCTTCAACAAGAGTACATGCAAATACATGGTTTATTTCATAAGCTTCTTTTTTTTGTCCTCCAAACTTGGGAACTTCCTTTACTCCTCCACACAGTGCTAACTACATAATGGGTATTCTATAAATAATTGCTGAATTGAATTAGTGAAGGTAAATGAATCAGAAAAAGATACCATCTGTTATGAAATGATCAATCATACATTTCAGGTTAAAACTAGAGAGTTTTGTTGAACTATTTTTGGCCATTAATGTTGCTTAATAGCTGCTAGATTTGGCTCTGCTAATTGTTGTAAAAGCTTTATTGAAATTTATAAACATAATTAAAAGATCTTTTTTTTTCTATTCCTCACACTTTTTCATTATACTTGAATGCAGATAATATCCCAGTCATAGTGTATCCATTAATTAGTTTGCCTACATAATTAGCTGTTCCTGGCTTAGGGAAAGCTATGGGGAGGAGGTAACACTTCAGGTGATCTTTGATGGTCAAAAAGGAGGATAAAATGTAGAAATGAGAATCATGAACATTAGTTATTGCACAGACATAATATAATGTACTCTTGGAGCCTGGCACTTATTGTTTCTACAGTAAATGACACCAGATTGTTGCACTTTTGACCCCTTCTTCTTAGATAAAATGAGACAGAAAAATGGAAAGCAATGGTTTGAGTTCTTGGGTCTTTTTTCCTTTCTTTTAAAATATTTCTATATTTTTCTTAATTGTCAGATTACATGCTGCCCCACTTTTTCTTTTATAGTCTTCTGACAGGTGTTATCATTCCATTTCTGATAGATTTTAAACTTCCATGACCTAGAAAACTAGATAATCAAACTTGTTAGATATATGTGTAAATTAAGAATAAATAGGCATTTGGTAAAAGCCATGACAATTATTTTAACTATTTAGTAGGGATGAAAATTATTTTGGCTGCTTAGGCACTTTCACTACTTAGTGCTTCTATCTCGGTTCCTCTGTACTCTTTCAATATTCTACATAATCTATAAAGTGAAGAGGACAAGAAATTCTCTGTATCTCTAACATTACTAAAGTCAGTAAGACTTATAAAGTACAATGTGGCCTAAGGTATAATATAAGAAGTGCTTGTAATCTCAAAAAATCTTTTGGTTTGAAAGAAATTCAGAGGCCACCTACTCCAATGATGCCCTGAATAATATTTCTGACTATTTGTTAACTAACTTTTCCTAAAATCATGAAGAAAAATCAGAACAAAAGGGAAAAGCCATGAGAGAGAAAAAAACAGAAAAAAGTGAACAATACATGTGTTGTTTTTCCACATCTCCTCCAACATTTATTTTATCATTTTTTCTTGTTCTCTTAGCTAATCTGAAAGGTGTGAGATAGTACCTCAGAGTTGTTTTAATTTTAATTCACTGATCAATAATTATTTAGAGCATTTTTTCATGATTAGAAATTACTTTAATTTCATCTGAAAATTTTCTGTTCACATCTTTTGACCATTTATCAATTCCCCCTTTCACTTTGACACATTAATAAATTAATGAATATTCTGGATGTGATTCTTTAACAAATTCTAAATATTTTTAATTGCTCTACTTTCTAGTCCACAATTCTCTGTTTTGTCCAAAATATTAGCAGGAGTTCTTTTGCAAGTTCATTGAAAGTAAAAGCTGATCATTTTTTTTAAAAATAGGGACATTTATTTCCCTTTCTCCAAATCTCTGACAGCCCTACCAATACCACTTATACTGTCAGTTCTTTCTTTACCTCATTGTCACAGTTAATAACAGGCAAGTATCATACTCATCAAGGACAATAAGTTATATTCTTTTTTATTAATAAAGCTTTTTATTTGTATAACATATGTATGGGTAGTTCCTTATCATTGATCTTTACAAAGCTTTCTGTTACAAATTTTCCCCCCAGTCCCCTCCCTTCCCCTAGATGGCAGGAAGTCCACCACATGTTAATTATGTTAAAATACTTGACAGCTTGAATATATGTATACATATTTCCACACTTATGCTTGTTGTGCAAGAAAAATCATATCTAAAAGAAAAAAAAATCAGAGAAAGGAAACACAATGCAAGCAAACATCAATAGAGAGCATGAAAATGTTATGTTGTGGTCCACATTCATATCCTCTCTCTGGGTGTATATGGCTTTATTCACTGAACAATTGGAACTGGTTTGAGACACTTCATTGTTGCAGAGAGCCATGTCCATCAGAATTGATCATCATATAGAATTGTTGTTGCCGTGTATAATGATCACCTGGTTCTGCTCATTTCACTGAGCATGAGTTCATGCAAATCCCTCCAGGCCTCTCTGAAATCGTCCTGTTGGTCGTTTCTTACAGAACAATAATATTCCATAACATTCATATACCATAATTTATTCAGCCACTCTCCAATTGATGGACATTCATTCAGTTTCCAGTTTCTAGCTACTACAAAAAGGGTTGCCACAAACATTCTTGCACATGTGGGGCCCTTTCCCTCCTCTAAGATCTCTTTGGGATACAGGCCCAATAGAAACACTTCTGAGTCAAGGGGTATACACAGTTTGATAACTTTTTGAGCATAGCTCCATATTGCTCTCCAGAATGGTTGGATCCATTCACAGTTCCACCAACAATGTATTAGTGTCCCAGCTTTCCCACAACCGCTCCAGCATTCATCGTTATCTTTTCCTGTCATTTTAGCCAATCTGACAGGTGTGTAATGGTACCTCAGAGTTGTCTTAATTTGCATTTCTCTGATCAATAGTGATTTGGAGCAACTTTTCATATGACTAGAGATGGTTTTAATTTCATCATCTGAAAATTGTCTGTTCATATCCCTTGACCATTTATGTATTGAAAAGTGGCTTGAATTCTTATAAATGAGACAATTCTCTATATATTTTAGAAATGAGGCCTTTATCAGAACCCTTAAATGTAAAGATGATTTTCCAATTTGATGATTCCCTCCTAATCTTGTCTTCATTAGTTTTGTTTGTACAGAAACTTTTTAACTTAATATAATCAAAATTATCTATCTGGTGTTCAATTAAGAGTTTCAGATCTTCTTTGGACATAAATTTATTCCATCTCCACAGGTCTGAGAGGTAAACTATACTACGTTCCTCTAATTTGCTTACAACATCACTCTTTCTATCTAGATCCTGAACCCATTTAGATCTTATCTTGGTATGTGGTGTTAGGTATAATAAGTTATATTCTTACTTATTTATTTCTGGAATCAACTCACTGTTGGTCAGTATTTTCCCCTGTACTTCCCACTTTCAATATTTTCTTTGGAAGAAAAAAAAAGTATTTTACCTCTATTAGTTTTTCATTTTCTTTTGCCACTTCACAAAAAATTCATTCCTATCCCTTCTTAGATTTTCTTTTGGCAAATATGGGTTTAAAAAGAAAATGTGTTAAAAAAAAAACAAAACTATTTTTGTCATTGAACTTATTTTTCCTTTTTAGCCTTAACTAATTCTGAGTTTTATCATTTCTAAAATTATTCTTAGCATAATGGACCACATTTCTATATTCATCTTCTTGTTTTTGCTCTTACTTCTATTCTTTATGTTTTAAAAATCTATTTATAAGCTACTTCTTTGGGTTCTGCAAATTTTTGTACATAGAATGTGGAGAAACACATAGAACCCTTGTTTGGTATCTATTCCAAAATCATAAAGGACTAGAAACAATCAGATCCTAAAGAATTCTCCCCATGGAATTTGTGGCTCTAGTATGATGAGTAAATTGATATTTTCCCTTAATGAAATGTCTTTCATACTATGGTAGATGGGTCTCATTTACTTATTTAAAAATTGCTATTTCATTCCGTACTTCATTATATGTAAAGTGCTTAAATTCAACTGTACACAGCTATGGTAAACTTTATAGTTGAATTTATAATTGTTTTCATCATCATTATTTTTATTTGCAAGCCTTAAGAAAAAAAGGTCTTTTAATTGTTTTGATAGTTTATTTTCCCCTTTTGCATAGCATTAAGGAGTATAAAAGTGCTGTTAAATTAAAGGTTGGTTTTACCCACTTTTGACTCATTTTGCCTTTGTGACCAAATCACTTAACTCCTCAATTCTCCAAACAACTCTCATTCTACAGCTATTAGTTTCAGGAAAGATAGGGTGACTTTCTTATAAAGTTAGTGTCATATTAATGAACCGGCAAGTGTAACTCCTAAAGTTTTCCTGAATTCTCAATAAACTTTTAGAGTATTAAGATAGTGCTCCATGAGCTTATTTTTTTTTGTGTCAACAAATTATATGTGCTTTATTTTAAAATCATGTAAATCTTTCTATATCATTTATTTAGATTTTTGTCCTTTTAGGTTGTTCTCTTTTTCTCATATCGCTCAACTCTAAAATTTACAGAATATGTACTCTGCATTCCAGCCAAAATGAACTACATTTCATTCTTGGAGCATGCCCTTTCCAATATCCATTTCTTAACTTATTTTGCTCCCTATGACCAGAATATCTTTTACCTCCCTTTCCTATGGACCCTATATCTTGAATTCCTTAGCTTCCTGTAAAGATAAACCTAAAAGTTCATTCATTCAAGAAGCCTTCACTGAATTTTTCTGTCAGAAACAGTCTTCTCTTATTTTTGGAGTATATGTCTAATACACTAATAATATAGTACTGCATATGTGGGTATTTTGCTCAGTCAGATTTAAATTCCATGATGATTGTGACTATTCATTACATAAACATTTTATCTTCTGTACCTGAAAATATGTTTTCACAGAATATATTCCTAACAAATATTTGTTGAAATGATTTTAAAATCTTCAGGTCCAACTGTTTTTTATTTTACAAATGAGGAATCTAAGGCAAAGTAAGACCAAGTGATTTGTCCAGATTCATACTGCTAGTAAATGCTCATGAAGAATTTGAATCTAAATTGTTCTAGCTCCAAGTTTAATGCCCTATACATTATATTATTCAATTGTTCAAAGACATAGTTCTACTTTTATTATTTGGCTTTGTTTAAAAATGGGATGAGGTCAAGGGTCCTCTTTCTTTAATACCTCCTTTTCCCCACCCCACTGCTAAAATTAATCATAAAAGTAATTTTTGATTACCATTTGATTAAAATCCTTCAATAATATTTTGTAGTTTTAGATATATACCTCAACTTCATCTTGGCCTCTGGAATTTCTTAAAATTATCACTCAATGAATGCTTATTGTTGACATTGTTGTTGATAATTTTTGGCAATTATTTTTCTTCATCAACTCCCTTCCTCTAAGACACTGCAACATTAAGAAAAGAATAATCTGAGCATGGAGAACTCTAATGCCAACTGATGGAAGAGACAGGGTGAAAAAAGGGCTGAGTGAAAAGGTCCCTGCACCAGGTGTCTATAAGTCTAGGCTCTAGGTTTGCCCTTATTAATAAATATGAAATCTTGGACAAGTCATAAGGTCTTTCTGAGTCTTAGTTCCCTTTATCTGTAAAATTATTAGTCTGAATAAGTTCTTTCTTTTCTAAAATTCTGTGGAATGATTTTTAAAAATCTGATAGAATTCTACATATTAAATATTTCTGATTTTTTTTTATAGGGGTGATATGAAAAAAAAATAACAGTTTGATAGGTCTGTAATCTCATCCATGTAGGGATGCCTCCAAAAATCCAGATACAAATCCATATATTTCTTTTCATTCTGAGTGACATTTAGCTCTTAATCCTTCTTGGAGTTTACTCAAATTAGTAGAGACCTTCGAGATCTTCAGACATTGTTGCATTATTAGTGGAAAATGTAAATTATCTATTATTTATATATCATTCCTTATACATGAACAACATTTTTCTAATAATATACCTAATTATTCACAATCCCTTATGTCACTTTTGCAATTTTTTAAACATGTAGTATTGCTATTTTTTATATCACAATCACTTTTAAATAAGTTTCATGCCCTTAATTAAGTGAAAACAAATTATGTAACCCCCACATTTGAGAGCACATACAACTTTCTGTATTTGTAATTCCGTGACCTTCTTGATAAAAGGAAGAATATCTTTATATTTACTTTCCATAACCAAGGCTGTTCATAGTATTCAATCTGTGTTTATATGTAATTGTTTATATTTATATTTGCTATTGTTTTTAATCTATATTATTTTCACCAGTAGCTTTTTTTTCATTTTTCCACGTAAATTCATTCATCAAAATGAATTGTTTATCAAAAACATTCATTTTTATTTCTTTGGAATTTTTTATTAATTTGATTTTTAGACTACTAGTAACTATTGAGTCACTTTATTGACCATGGATTGAGCTACATTTTTTATCTTATCTCTGTTTTAAAGCCCACCAATGTTTTTGCCCCTATAAGTGCATCTCTTTCTTTATTTGTAATAACCTCACCCATTTCTCTTTGAGTCTTATTGTGCATGAACTTGATCTTTTTTTTTTTCCTGAGGCAATTGAGGTTAAGTGACTTGCCTAGGGTCACACAGCTAGGAAGAGTTAAGTGTTTGAGGTCAGATTTGAACTCTGCTCCTCCTGACTTCAGGACTGGTACTCTATCCACTGTGCCACCTAGCTGGCCCAAACTTAATCTTTGAAAAAAAATGCCATTCATCTATCAAGAATATGTCATTGTTTAACTCAATTATAGTCAATTGAAAAAATACTATCTTATAAATGTACAACACAAGGCTAGGCTTTGGGGATACAATAATAAAAAAATGATATTGTCCATATTCCCAAGCTTATTATGTCCTTTTTAAAAGTAATAGCTTTTTATTTTCTTTTTTTTTAATTTTTATTTTATTTGCATAACATATGTGTGGGTAAT
>JAJPUD010031712.1:0-12363 GCA_023553655.1 Myrmecobius fasciatus | reverse complement strand
AAAAAAAATGAATAAAAAACCAAAAAGAGCTCTCACCATAGACAACTTTTATGGAGAGAGGGAAGAACAGACCTCAAATCCTGAGGTCCCTAAAGGTAAAGCAACTCCAGAAAAAGCCCCAAAGAGAGACATAAACTTGTCTCCATGTCACAAGGCTTTCTTTGAAGATTACATAAAGGATCTTAAAAGAGAGTTAGAAGAAACATGGGGAAACGAAATGAGATCACTGCAAAATAAAATAGAAAAAATGGAAAAAGAATGCAATGAACAAAAAATGTAATTGGTCAATTGCAAAAGGAACTAAAAACAGTAACTGGAGAAAATAAGACATTAAAAATTAAAATTGAACAATTGGAAATGAATGACTCATCAAGACTTCAAGAATCAGTCAAACAAAAACAAAAAAATGAAAAGATAGAGAAAAACATGAAATATCTCCTAGGAAAAACAACTGACCTGGAAAATAGATCTAGGAGAGACAATCTAAGGATTATAGG
Source organism: Myrmecobius fasciatus (assembly GCA_023553655.1). Taxonomy (NCBI): domain Eukaryota; kingdom Metazoa; phylum Chordata; class Mammalia; order Dasyuromorphia; family Myrmecobiidae; genus Myrmecobius; species Myrmecobius fasciatus. Next base: position 11,866 of record JAJPUD010031712.1, on the reverse strand, counting down.
GCTTTCTGAAAGCCATGATGAAAAAAAAAGAACCTAGACACTATCTTCCAGGAAATCATAAAAGAAAACTGCCCTGATATTTTAGATCCAGAAGGCAAAATACTCCTTGAAACAATCCACTCATCAGCTCCTGAAAGAAATCCAAACATTAAGTCCCCCATAAATATCATGGCTAAATTCCAGATCATACCAAGGAAAAGATATTACGAGAAGCCAGAAAGAAACAATTTAAATATCGGGGAGCCACAATTAGGATCACACAGGACCTAGCAGCTTCTACTTTGAAGGATCGAAGGGCCTGGAATCAAATATTCCAAAGGGCAAAGGAACTTGGATTACAGCCAAGAATAAGTTACCCATCTAGAATGAGCATTATCTTCCAGGGAAGACGATGGTCATTCAATGATATAGGAGAATTTCACCGATTTCTACTGAAAAGACCAGAACTGAACAAAAAATTTGATCTACAAACACAGAACACAAGAGAAACATAAAAAGGTAACAGGGGAAAAAAAACTCTTGAGAACTATATTTGTTATAGATACTTATAGAATGAGGGTTGATTTTATGAATCTATTATTACATTATGATTATGGTATGATTGCTGTGATTTTATGATTATTATGATATGATTATTGTGATTTTATGATTATTATGATATGATAAACTGAAAAAGAAATTAGAGGTAGAAAAGGGATAACACTGGAAGAAGAGGAAAAGGAGGTAAAATAAGGGAAATTATATCACATGTAGAGGCAAAGAAAACCTATAATGATTGAGGGGAAAAAAGGGAGGGGAATGAAAATTTGGTTAATCTCCATCTCATCAGATTTGGCTCAGAGGGAATAATAGATGTACTTATAAGGAAACAGGAGGGAAAGGGGGAAAAAGGGGTGGGTGGGGCTCTAAAGGGGAAGGATAGTTTGAGGGAAGTGGTTATCAAAAGCAAAATAGTAGGAAGGAGGGAAAGGGGATAAGAAAGAGAAAAGCATAAGCTAGGGTAAATAAGATGGCAGGAAATACAGAATTAGTTATTTTAACTGTGAATGTGAATGGAATGAACTCTCCCTTAAAGCAGAAGCAGATAGCAGACTGGATTAAAAAACAGAATCCAACAATATGTTGTATACAAGAAACACATCTAAACATAGAGACACATACAGGGTGAAGGTAAAAGGGTGGAGCAGAATCTATTATGCTTCAGGTGAACAAAAAAAAGCAGGGGTAGCAATCTTAATTTCAGACCAAGTAAAAGCAAAGATAGACTTAATTAAAAGAGACAAAGAAGGAAATTATATCTTCCTAAAGGGTACCTTAGATAATGAAGCAATATCAATACTAAACATATATACACCAAGTGGTATAGCATGGAAATTCCTAGAGGAAAAGTTCAGAGAGATGCAAGAAGAAATAGACAGCAAAACTATAATAGTGGGGGATCTCAACCTCCCTCTCTCAGAACTTGATAAATCAAACCACAAAATAAGTAAGAAAGAAATTAAGGAGGTAAACAAAATGTTAGAAAAGTTAGGTATGATAGATCTTTGGAGGAAATTAAATGGAGCCAGAAAGGAGTTTACTTTTTTCTCAGCAGTCCATGAAACTTATACAAAAATTAACCATGTGTTAGGACACAAAAACCTCAAAATCAAATGCAGGAAGGTAGAAATAATAAATGTATTTTTTTCAGATCATGACGGAATAAAAATCACATGCAACATAAGGCCAGGAGAAAATAGACCAAAAAGCAATTGGAAACTAAATAATTTTATCCTAAGGAATGAATGGGTGAAACAGCAAATTACAGACACAATTACTAATTTCATCCAAGAGAATGACAATAATGAGACAACCTACCAAAATTTGTGGGATACAGCCAAAGTGGTAATAAGGGGAAATTTTATATCTCTAGATGCTTATTTGCATAAAATAGAGAAAGAGAAAATCAATGAATTGGACTTGCAACTAAAAAAGCTAGAGAAAGAACAAATTAAAAACCCCCAATCAAATACCAAACTTGAAATCCTAAAAATAAAAGGAGAGATTAGTAAAATTGAAAGTAAAAAAAACCTATTGAATTAATAAATAAAACTAAAAGTTGGTTTTATGAAAAAACCAACAAAATAGATAAACCTCTAGTTAATTTAATTAGAAAAAGGAAAGAGGAAAATCAAATTGTTAGTCTCAAAAATGAAAAGGGAGAAGTTTCCACCAACGAAGAGGAAATTAGAGCAATAATCAGGAGTTACTTTGCCCAACTATATGCCAATAAATTTGATAACCTAAGTGAAATGGAGGAATATCTACAAAAATATAGATTGCCCAGATTAACATAAGAGGAAATAAATTACTTAAATAGTCCCATTTTAGAAAAAGAAATAGAAGAAGTCATTAATCAGCTCCCTAAGAAAAAATCGCCAGGACCAGATGGTTTTACATGTGAATTCTACCAAACATTTAAAGAACAATTAACTCCAATATTATATAAGCTATTCAAAAAAATAGGGAATGAAGGACTCCTACCAAACTCCTTTTATGATACAGACATGGTACTGATACCTAAACCAGGTAAAACAAAAACAGAGAAAGAAAATTATAGACCAATCTCCTTAATGAATATTGATGCAAAAATCTTAAATAAAATATTAGCAAAGAGATTACAGAAAATCATTCCCAGAATAATACACCATGACCAAGTAGGATTTATACCAGGAATGCAGGGATGGTTCAATATTAGGAAAACTATTAACATAATTGACTATATTAATAACCAAATTAACAAAAAACATATGATAATCTCAATAGATGCAGAAAAAGCATTTGATAAAATCCAACATTCATTCCTATTAAAAACATTAGAGAGTATAGGAATTAATGGACTTTTCCTTAAAGTAGTTGGTAGCATCTATTTAAAACCATCAGCTAGCATCATATGTAATGGTGATAAACTGGAACCATTCCCAATAAGATCAGAGGTGAAACAAGGTTGCCCACTATCACCATTACTATTCAATATTGTATTAGAAATGCTAGCCTTGGCAATAAGACAAGAAAAAGAGATTAAAGGAATTAGAGTAGGTCATGAGGAAACCAAATTATCACTCTTTGCAGATGATATGATGGTCTACTTAGAGAACCCTAGAGAATCAACTAAAAAACTTTTAGAATTAATCCACAACTTTAGCAAAGTTGCAGGATACAGAATAAATCCATATAAATCATCAGCATTTTTATACATCACCAACAAAATGCAACAGCAAGAGATACAAAGAGAAATTCCATTCAAAATAACTATCGATAGTATAAAATATTTGGGAATATATCTGCCAAGGGAAAGTCAGGATCTATATGAGCAAAACTACAAAACACTCTCCACACAAATAAAGTCAGATCTAAACAATTGGAAAAACATCAAGTGCTCTTGGATAGGTCGAGCAAATATAATAAAGATGGCAATACTACCTAAACTAATCTATCTATTTAGTGCTATAGCAATCAAACTTCCAAGAGATTATTTAACTGAACTAGAAAAAATAACAACAAAATTCATCTGGAAAAACAAAAGGTCAAGAATTTCAAGGGAATTAATGAAAAAAATGCAAATGAGGGTGGCCTCGCTGTACCAGATCTAAAACTATATTATAAAGCAGTGGTCACCAAAACCATTTGGTACTGGATAAGAAATAGAGTAGTGGATCAGTGGAATAGGTTAGGTTCACAGGACAAAATACTCAATGATAATAGTAATCTAGTGTTTGACAAACCCAAAGACCCCAGTTTTTGGGATAAAAACTCACTATTTGACAAAAACTGCTGGGATAATTGGAAACTGGTATGGAAGAAATTAGGCATTGACCCACACCTAACACCATATACCAAGATAAGGTCAAAATGGATTCATGATCTAGGTATAAAGAATGATATTATCAACAAATTAGAACAATGTAGGATGGTTTACCTCTCGGACCTGTGGAGGGGGAAGGAATTTGTGACCAAAGAAGAACTAGAGGTCATCATTAATCACAAAATAGATAAGTTTGACTATATCAAGTTGAAAAGTTTTTGTACAAACAAAATGAATGCAGACAAGATTAGAAGGGTAGCAGTAAACTGGGAAAATATTTTCACATCCAAAGGTTCTGATAAAGGCCTCATTTCTAAAATATATAGAGAATTGACTCAAATATATAAGAATTCAAGCCATTCTCCAATTGACAAATGGTCAAAAGATATGAACAGACAATTTTCAGACGAAGAAATTGAAACTATTTCCGGTCACATGAAAAGGTGCTCCAAGTCACTATTGATCAGAGAAATGCAAATTAAGACAACTCTGAGATACCACTACACACCTGTCAGATTGGCTAAAATGACAGGAAATGATAATGATAGCTGTTGGAGGGGATATGGGAAAACTGGGACACTGATACATTGTTGGTGGAACTGTGAACGGATCCAACCATTCTGGAGAGCAATTTGGAGCTATGCTCAAAGAGTTATCAAACAGTGCATACCCTTTGACCCAGCAGTGTTTCTACTGGGCCTATATCCCAAAGAGATTTTTAAGGAGGGAAAGGGACCCACATGTGCAAAAATGTTTGTGGCAGCCCTTTTTGTAGTGGCAAGAAACTGGAAATTGAAAAGATGCCCATCAATTGGAGAATGGCTGAATAAATTATGGTATATGAATGTTATGGAATATTATTGTTCTGTAAGAAATGACCAACAGGAGGATTTCAGAGAGGATTGGAGAGACTTGCATGAACTGATGCTGAGTGAAATCAGCAGAACCAAGAGAACATTATACACAGCAACAAGACTATACGATGATCAATTTTGATGGACATGGTTCTCTTCAACAATGATGTGATTCAAACCAGTTGTGCTGCGATGAAGATAGTCATATACATCCAGAGAGAGGCCTGTGGGAACTGAGAGTGAACCACAACACAGCATTTTAACGCTTTCTGTGAATATTTCCATGCATTCTGTTTTCCTTCTTAGGTTGTTTTTTTTTCTTCTTCTCTTTCTAGATCTGATGTTTCTTGTGCAGTAAGATAACTGTATAGATATGTATACATGTATTGTATTTTTCATATAATTTATCCTATTTAGCATGTATTAGATTACCTGTCATCTAGGGGTGGGGGGCGGGGGGAGGGAAAGGAAAAGCTTGGGAAAAAAAAGTTTTTTTGCAAAGGTCAATGTTGAAAGGTCACTCATATGTTTTGCAAATAAAAAGCTTTATTAAAAAAAAAGGAAATAAGGAAACAGATATATATATATATATATATGTAGGTCCAAATATCAAGTGTCTACCCTCTTAGGTCTACCACCAAGAAACCCTGATACAAAGGAAAAAGTAAGATCAATGCAAAAGGGAGATTCTAACAGAGTTCTATGGATCTCTCCTCTTACCTTCTTGAGCAACTAGGTGGCATTGTGGATAGAACATCAGATTTAGAATCAGGAAGATCTGAGCTTTAACCATATCTCAAACACCAATTAACTGATTGGCAAGTCATTTAAACTTTCTCAGCTTCAATTTCCTCATCTGTGAAATGGGGATTATAAAAGCATCTATTTAATAGGGTTCTTATGAAGATCAAACAAGATAGTATATAAATACATGTAATTTGAAAACATAAAAAACTAAACATTAACTATCATCTTTATTTCTTTCCTACAATTATGTCCATGTATTATCTATCCTAAGAAAAATACCAAAAAAAAAACCCTCCTATACCTTTCCATTCTTAAAATTTCAGAAAGAATTATCTACACTCATTGACTCAATTATTTTATTACCCAATTACTCCTCAACCTCTTGCAATATGGCTTCTGTTCCTAACACCCCTTTAAAATACTTCCTCCAACACCACCAAGGAACTCTCTCAGTAGTCAAATCTAATGACTTCTCCTCAGTTTTCTTCTCCCCTTGTCCTCTTGACTGTCTTCTCTTTGAAAATGACATTACTTTTTCATGGGACTTCACTAATTCTTACATTTTCTTTCTAGTATTTCCATCGTCTTCACTTGAAACACAGTATGTGCAAAACAAAGCTCATTATTTCCATCCCCAATATGCCCTTTCTCTTAAGCTTTCATTTTATAACCTAAGAGTTGTTTCTGATTCTTCCCTTTCTTCCTCTCTGCTCCCCAGGTCACATAAAATTCGTTATTAAATTTTGCCTGTTCTACCCCCCACAATATTGCTTTCTTCTCTGCCCTCCTTTCTGTTTTCACTACTTCTATACCAGTTTTGATAAAGATCCTGATGCACAGGTCTAAGCATGTTAAGTTTCTGTTAAAAAATCTTTAGTGGCTCCCTAGTGACTAAAGAATAAAATAAAAACTCAGCTTTAAGACTCTCCACAGTTTAGCCAAAATACTCTTTCTAGACTTATTTTGCTTTAAAAAAAATTCTATCATGCATTTGAGGATCTATCCAAGCTGGATGAATTGTCCCATTTCCCACCTTGCTCCCTCCAGCTACTATATATATATACATATTATATATATACATATATATATATATATGCAAATGCTGTCCCTTATATATAAAATGACTCTAGTTCTCTTCCTCTAAATATTTTTCAAGACTGAAGGTGTTACCTCTTCCATGAAGCCTTCTCTAATCTGCCTAATTAAAAGCACCTACCTTCTACCTTGTTTCCATCTTTGTATATCTTAGCCCTTACAAATGTATATTGAATTGAATCATGTCGCTCATGTTAAAAAAAGGGGGGGGGGAGTTTCTGAAGGTCACAAAGCCTTGTTCCTATCCTGTGATTTAATAACACTCAGCTCTCTTTAGCATGCTTTCCCATACTGAACAGCATTCCTTGTTAGAAAAGACATTTGGAGCAGCTGGTGAGGAGTCTTAGCCCTCTTCCTTTGGCTAGCCCTCAATCAGGATGGGAATTCTCCTGAGGTTATATGTTTTTTTCCACCTGTTAGATATTTGGTTTCTCTCTGTTAGTGGTTTCAGTTGTGGATGGTTAGCATGTTTCTGACTTGCAGGATGTATTCAAGGTAGTCTGGAGAGCAAACTAAGGAACACAAGTGCAAGAGCTGGTCCTCTTTATCTCAACTAACCTAAATAAGAGGGTCAGCAAACCTGTGCCAGCCCGTGACAAAATCCTACAGACCATCTGTTTTTGCATGGCCTGTGAGCTATGTGATCCTTGAAACTAGATGATAAGATCATAGATTTGTATTAGAAAGGATCTCACAGACCATCTAGTCCAACCCTGCTTTTTTTTTATTGTTTTTGTTTTTACAGATAAGAAACTGAGGTACCAAGAGGTTAAATGAAAAACCCAACATCACAAAGGTTGGATCAGGAGTGAGATTTGAACCAATATCCTCTGACTTAAGAGCCAGTGCTCTTTCCAATGCCATGCTGCAATCCATTAATTTAGCCACACCCTCTACTCCCTTTCTTCCTTCAGAGCATTGATCAGATCATTCAAGTCCCTATTCCGTGCACATAAAAAGTATCAGCTAATTTTCACTAGTAAATATTAATAGTTTATATAATACTTTAAGTTTTATAAAGCACTTTACAAATATTATTTCATTGTATCTTTGTAGCCACCAATTGAGGCAGTTGGTATTGTTACCCCCATTTTACAGATGAGGAAACTGAGGCACAGACAGTTTAAATGATGCCCAGGATTACACAGGATTATATGTTGTGTAATACTGGGCAGGTCAATTAACCTGTGTCTTAATCCACTGGAAAAGAAATGGCAAACCATTCTAACATTTTTGCCAAGACAGCCTCATGGGCAGTATGACCCAACAAAGAGTTGGACTCATTGAAATGACTCAAAATCACAATTCCAAGGCCTTTACTCTATCCATTATTGCCCACTGAGCTACTTAACTGCCTCGAAAATTTACCTTCAGGGGACAACACTGTTTTATGTCTGAATAAAGCTCTGAGGTCCTGAATTCAAATCCAGTGACCCTGGGCAAACTGCTTAACTTTGATCTGGATTAATTCCCTCAATGGAAAATTAGAGCTAATAATAGCACCTAAATTAAATGTTCGTGGTAAAAGGATGGAATGAGATACTATTTGTAAAATGCTTAGCATTTTATGTCTGGCATATAGTAGGCACTTGTTTCCTTTCTGTACCACAATTTTCCTTTAAAAAAAATAGAGATAAAGTGCCAAATTCTCAGTTTCTTGGGGATTTTTTAGGAAAGTGATTTGTAAACTTAGGATGAATTGTTATTATCTGTGTAACAAGGAAACTGACTAGTAAGTCTTTATGTGTATGTGCAGGATGTTTGGCTAATATAGTGCCCACATATACTTTGGGGCATTCACTGGTTCTGATTCACTAAGCACATGGTTAAACTAAGCCTTTTTCATTGCCTGTGTTCCTGAGACTGTGGTTATTCAAAAGATATTGATTAGCTAGGGTCAGGCCTTTGTTCTGGCTTTTTCCTGCTTGGCTACATTCCATGAGAGGGATAATGATATAAGGGAAGGGACCTTGGGCTCTCCCAAACTGAACCTAACATGTGGCCTGTGAATAAGAGCCTCTGATCTTTTCCTCTTTACAATCGATTTTCTTATTTTAGATGCAGAGTAGAAATGGCTAGTGAGCCTTAAAAGGTAAGAAAAGCAAGCTACTAGTAGATCTGGGTGTATAGTTCATACTGTCTTTTGTAGCCAGCCTGCATTGAGATGCCAAGGAAGATGGGACCCAGTGCAGGGATAGATGAAACTCAATCAAACTCTTTTAGCAGATATGCCTTCCATATGAAGCTGATAAAAACAGTACTATAGAAACTGTGCTTAGAGTTGGTCGTGGTGGTGCATGCCTATAATCCCAGCTACTAGAAAGGCTGAGAATAACAGATTTATTGAATTCAATAACTCTGAGATACAGTGGGATAAGCTGATTGAGTATTCACACTAAGTTTGCTATTTACATTATGGTAAACTGTTAGATCACCTAAGAAAGAATGAACCAAATGAGGTTGAAAACAGAGAGTTAAAGTTTCCATGTGGATCATAGTGGGATCAGGTCTGTGAATAATCCCTACAATTCTGGGTTGAGTCTGGGTGGGATGTCTGGGAGAGAGAAAGAAAGGAAGAGAAAAGGTTGAGGAAGAGATAGAGAGGGAGAAAGAGAACGAGAAACAGAGAGAGAAAAAAAGAAGAGAAGAGAGAAAGAAAGAGAGAAAAACAGGGGTAGAGAGACAGAGACAGAGATAGACAGAGAGAGAAAGACAGAGGTAGAGAGACAAAGATAGAGACAAAGAGAGAAAGAGAAAAAGAGACAGAAAGAGAGAGAGAGACAAAGAGAAAAAGAAAGAGGAGACAGAAGAGAGAAGAGACAGAGAGAAAAAGAGAGAGAACACACACACACACACCCAGAGAGAGAGAGAGAGAGAGAGAGAGAGAGAGAGAGAGAGAGAGAGAGGGAAAAGACAGTGTATCACCAAAGAAAAAATGTTTGCACAGCAGTGAGAAGAATACATTGGAATGCGGGCTAGAGCCAATAGCATTACAGAAAGATACCCTAATCCTCTCAGAGATATCCCTATAATCTTGAGAAAAGAGATGAAGCTATCTCTCATTAGAATGAGATCAAACCAATGACTACATCTGTAAAAGAGGGATGATAATTCCTATTCTTCCTAACTCTTAGGATTCCTGTCTGGAAAGTCATTTGTAAAGTATTATGTAAATATGAGCCAGGATTGGCCATCTCAGAGCTTCTCTCCATGTGGCCTGAGCATATAGGGCATGGTAGCCACTTTGTTCTACTCTCTTCACTGCTCCTTCCCTCTGAAGAGACAAGCTGACATTTCTTGGAGTTAATTTAAAACCACGTTAAACTTGCAGTCAAGTTTATATTTTCAGCCTTTTTCAAGATGAGAAATTCTCAGCCCTAAGATGCAGAAAGATGCCAAAATGATTCTAAAGGCAGGTGATGAAAGAGTCTGAAGAAAAGTAATTACTAGAAATAATTTACAGGAAGAAAAATGCTTATATTACTAACCTAGATGCATGGCTTCCTATAGATTTCTGACCATGATAAATGATTTTGAAGCTTTTTGTCTAAGTCAGTCCTGTGTTCATCTTTTGTTATGTACTTAAAAAAGCTGCTATTAGTTCTGGGGGGAATAGAAAACTGACACTCTATAAACATTTAATAACATTTGCAAAAAGGTTTCCAGGAAAAGCATTCCCCTTTGAAAAAAAATCCTAAAATAAAACAGTGTATCTGTTTCCAGATATTGACCTTTTCTATACAAAACAGAGCATCATTAACAACAATAGCATTTACTGACAATTCAGCGGTCCTTATGTTTCTGGACATTTCTGCATCCTTTCATGCTGCTGATTACCCCTTTCTTGATTATGTTTCCTCTTTAGCTTCTGTAATAATATTTTTTTCCTTGATTCTTCTTTCATTCATTTTTGTTTTATTTCACTGGTTTTACTTCTTCTCCCACTCTTTAAGTATGGATATTCTCACCACTTAAGCTCTGTCTGAAACTTTTCCCTTACACTCTCCCTAGCTATCACTTCTACTACCATGGTTGCAATTATTACCTCTAAATAAATGATTAACAGATTTATATATTCAACCCTAATCTCATCTATAGTCCCAGGACTGCATTTCCAATTGCCTCCTGGACATTTCCACTAAATGTTCACTTGCTATCCCACTGGCATCTCTATCATCACATGTGCCTAATTGAACTCATCACATTCATTCCCAAATCTCTCCTTCCTTTTTAACTATTTCTGTTGTCAGCACCACTCTCCATATTGTTGCCTAGCCTTGAAACCTTGGAGCATCCCTTCAGCTTTTTAATTATTTATTTTATTTGTATTCATAACAGTATAATTTTTTCAAAAAGATGATTGCACATGAATTTGCGAATCTATCATATACAACTTCTTTGCCATTTCTTTCAAATATATAATAATATTATCATGTAAATTTCCTTCCTTTCCTCCCCACAGATGGCTATCACTTTTTATGACACCCATCTAATCTTTGGTATGTAGACCTATTCTCACTGAATGGAATGGGAGACCTCATCTCCATTTGCAGAATTCTTATCTTTCTTTCTGGCCCAATGCAGATGTCATCTCCTGAGCTCTCCTTCTTCAAAGTATTTCACAGAATTCTATCTATGAGATAATTTCTCACACACACAAAAATGTATTTGCCCTTATTACATTTTACCTTGTATAATTTTAGAAAGTAAACTCCTGACTTCCTTCCGGGGGTGGAGCCATGGTGGCGGAGATCAGATAGTAGTCTCTGTAACCTCCTCTAACCTTCCCTCAAACCAACAACAAATGAAGCCTCTAGACTGATTTTGAAGCAAAAAAATCCACAATATCTGGAGGACAATACGATTCTAGAAGAAGATACTCTGGAAGAACCTCAAAACAGGTCTGTTTTAATTGGGCAGGGGGGTGGTCTGCTGAACACAGACTGCAGCGCAGGGAGACTGGGGCAGGGAGCTGGAGCAGGGAGCTGGAACAGGAGTCGGAACAGGAGTGGGAGCGTTGTGCTTTTCACACACCTGGGAGTCTTCTGGGGGCCTCTTGGGCCAATCTGTCCTGATTGTGGGCAGGTGGTTTGGAGGGGTCTACCTTTTGTGGGGGCTGGATTGTGAACCACTGAACCCCTGATGAGCATCGGACCTAGCTGCCATTACACAACCCTAGGGTGATCAATCAATCAACAGGACTGATCAGCACCAGAAATAATTCAATCAGCGGAGCTGCCAAGTACCTGACATAATTCAATCAGCAGAACTGCCCAGTACCTGAAATAACTCAATCAGCAGAACTGCCCCAGGGCAAATTAAAGCA
>JAJPUD010031711.1:0-12364 GCA_023553655.1 Myrmecobius fasciatus | reverse complement strand
ATGAAGAAGCAATAGAGAGCTCTCACCATAGACAGCTTTTATCAAGAGAAAGAAATGATGAACCCAGATCCAGAGGTTCCTTTAGACAAAACACCAGAGAAAATCAACAAGGACCATCACTGGTCCCCTTTTCAAAAGGCCTTTCTGAAAGATTGCATAAAGAACGTCAAAAGAGAGCTGGAGGATAAATGGGAAAATAAATTGAAATCAGTGCAAGAAGGATACAATATCTTGCAAGAAGGATATGATGCCCTGCCAAAGAGATATGAAAAAGACACCAGTTTATTGAAAAATAAAATTAGTGAAGTGGAAAAAGAGTGCAATGAACAAAAAAATTCAATTGGCCAATTACAAAAGGAACTTAAAAAGGTAACTGAAGAAAACAACACTTTAAAAATAAGAATTGAACAAATGCAAGTGAATGACTCAATAAGACTTCAAGAATCAGTCAAACAAAAACAAAAAAAATGAAAAAATAGAAGAAAATATGAAATATCTCCTAGGAAAAATCTAGGAGAGACAATCTAAGGATTATTGGGCTTCCTGAAAGCCATGATGTAAAAAAGAATCTAAACACTATCTTCCAGGAAATCCTGAAAGAAAACTGCCCTGAGATTGTAGAATCAGAAGGCAAAATCACCATTGAAAGAATTCAACTATCACCTCCTGAAAGAGACCCCAAAATTAAAACCCCAAGGAATATTATGAGTAAATTTCAGGACTATAGCACCAAGGAAAAGATTCTGCTAGCAGCTAGAAAGAAACAATTCAAATACTGAGGATCAGTAATTAGAATCACATGTGATCTGTCAGCCTCCACAATGAAGCATCACAAGGGCCTGGAACTAGATATTCTGAAAGGCAAAGAAACTTGGATTACAGCCAAGAATATCCTATCCAGCTAGAATGAGCATTATCCTCCAGGGAAGAAGATGTTCATTCAATGATATAGGTGAATTTCACCTATTTCTAATGAAAAGACCAGATCTGAACAAGAAATTCGACATCCAAACACAGAACTCAAGAGATGCATAAAAAGGTAAAAAGGAAAGGACTCTTGGGAACTTTATTTCTACTAGGGGGATACTTGAAGTTTGAGGGTATAATTAACTAGATATTACTTTGATAACATAAAAACAGAACGAGAGGGGGAAAGGTTGTCATACTGGGGAAAAGAGGGGAAAAGTGGTAAAATAAGGTCTAAAAAAAGGAGGTAAAAACAAGGTAAAATCTCTTCAAGAGGCAAAGAAAACCTAATATAATTGAGAGAAAGAGGGGAGGGAGATGAGCATTGTGTAAATCTTACTCTCATCAGGTTGGGCGCTAAAAGTGTGTATCAGACACTTGATTTCACATAGAAACTTATCTATTGCTAGAGGGAAGTGGGAGGGAAAGGAGGAAAAGAAAGGGATAAACTATTAGAAGGGAAAAAAGAAGAATCAGGGGAAAGGAGTTAAAAAGGGGGAGGGGATCTAAAGAGTGGAGTATTGTTTGGGGGAGGGGGTCATCAAAAGCAAAGTACTGAGGAGGGGGGAAGGAAGAAAGAGGAAATGAAAGGGGAAAACATAACTTGGGTAAATAAGGTGGCAGGAAATAAAGAATTAGTTATTCTATCTGTGAATGTGAATGAGATTAACTCGCCAATAAAGCGGAAGTGGATATCAAACTGGATTAAAAACCAGAATCCCACAATATGTTGTCTACAAGATAGACATCTAAAACATAGTGACACACATATGATGAAGGTAAAAGGCTGGAGCAGAAAATATGCTTCAGGTGAACAAAAAAAAAGCAGGGGTACAATCCTTATCTCAAATCAAGTAAAAGCCAAGATAGATCTATTCAAAAGAGATAAGGAAGGAAACGATATTTTATGAAAGTGTACCATAGATAATGTAGCAATATCAATACTAAATATATACGCACCAAGTGCAAAAGCATCCAGATTCCTCGTGAAGAAATTAAGAGAGATGCAAGAAGAAATGGACAGCCAAACGATACTAGTGGGGGATCTCAACCTTGCTCTCTCAGAATTAGATAAATCAAACCACAAAATAAACAAGAAAGAAACTAGGGAGATAAACCAATTGTTAGAAAAGGTAGGTATGATAGATCTATGGAGAAAATTGAATGGAGACTGTAGGGAGTTTACTTTTTTCTCAGCAGTCCATGGAACCTATACAAAAATTGACCATGTGTTAGGGCATAAATACCTCAAAATCAAATGCAGAAAGGCAGAAATAGTAAATGTATCTTTTTCAGATCATGATGCAATAAGAATCACATGCCATGTAAGGCCGGGAGAAAATAGGCCAAAAGTTAATTGGAAATTAAATAATATAATCCTGAAGAATGAATGGGTGAAAGAGCAAATCATAGACACAACCAATAATTTCATCCAGGAGAATGACAATAAGGAGACAACATACCAAAATTAGTGGGATACAGCCAAAGCGGTTATAAGGGGAAATTTTATATTTCTAGATGCTTACTTGCATAAAATGGAGAAAGAAAAGATCAATGAATTGGGCTTATTATTAAAAAAAAAAACGAGAAAAAGAACAAATTAAAAACCCTCAATTAAATACCAAATTGGAAATTCTAAAAATAAAAGGAGAAATTAATAAAATTGAAAATAAGAAAACTATTGAATTAATAAATAAAACTAAGAGTTGGTTCTATTAAAAAACCAACAAAAATAGATAAGCCTTTAGTTAACTTGATCAGAAAAAGGAAAGAGGAAAATCAAATTGTTAGTCTCAAGAATGATAAGGGAGAACTTTCCTCCAATGAAGAGGAAATTAGAGCAATAACTAGGAGTTAATTTGCCCAACTTTATGCCAGTAAGTTTGATAATCTAAATGAAATGGAGGAATGTGTACAAAAATATAGATTGCCCAAGTTAAAAGAAGAGGATATAAATTATTTAAACAGCCCCATGTTAGAAAAATAAATAGAACAAGCCATTAACCAACTCCCTAAGAAAAAATCTCCAGGGCCAGATGGATTTACATTTGAATTCTACCAAACATTCAAAGAACAATTAATTCCAATACTATACAAACTATTTGAGAAAATAGGGGCAGAAGGTATACTGCCAAAATCCTTCTATGAGACCGATATGGTGCTGATAGCTAAACCAGGTAGGGTGAAAACAGAGAAAGAAAACTATAGACAAATTTCCCTAATGAATATTGATGCAAAAATTTTAAAGAAGATATTAGCAATGAGATTATAGAAAGTCATCCCCAGGATAGTACACTATGACCAAGTACGATTTATACCAGGGATGAAGGGCTGGTTCAATATTAGGAAAATTATCAGCATAATTAATTATATTAATAACCAAACTAACAAAAACCATATGATTATCTCAATAGATGCAGAAAAAGCATTTGATAAAATCCACCACCCTTTCCTATTAAAAACACCAGAGAATATAGGAATCAATGGGCTCTTCCTTAAAATGATCAGTAGCATCTATTTAAAACCATCCGCAAGCATCATATGTAATGGAGACAAACTAAAACCATTCCCAGTAAGATCAGGAGTGAAACAAGGCTGCCCACTGTCACCATTGCTGTTTAATATTGTATTAGAAATGTTAGCTTTAGCAATAAGAGAAGAAAAAGAGATAAAAGGAATCAGAGTAGGTAATGAATAAACCAAATTATCACTCTTTGCAGATGACATGATGGTATACTTAGAGAACCCTAGAGACTCAACTAAAAAACTACTAGAAACAATTCACAACTTTAGCAAAGTTGCAGGATTCAAAATTAATCCACATAAGTCATCAGCATTTTTATATATTACCAACAAAGTTCAGCAGCAGGAGATACAAAAAGAAATTCCATTCCAAATAACAGATGATAGGATAAAATATTTGGGAAACTATCTGCCAAGGAAAACTCAGAAACTATACGAACTAAACTACAAAACGCTTTCCACACAAATAAAATCAGACCTAATCAATTGGAAAAACATTAAGTTCTCATGGGTATGCAGAGCGAACATAATAAAAATGACAATACTATTCAAACTGATTTACTTATTTAGTGCCATACCAATCAAACTCCCAAGAAATTATTTTACAGATCCAGAAAAAATAGTAGCAAAGTTCATTTGGAAGAACCAAAGGTCAAGGATTCCAAGGGGATTAATGAAAAAAAAAAGGGAGATGAAGGTGGCCTTGCTGTACCAGATCTAAAACTATATTATAAAGCAGCGGTTCTCAAAACCGTTTGGTACTGGCTAAGAAATAGAGCAGTCGATCAGTGGCACAGGATAGGTTATCAGGACAATCTAGGCAGTAATCTTAACAATTTAGTGTTTGATAAACCCAAAGACCCCAGTTTTTGGGATAAGCACTCTCTATTTAGCAAAAACTGCTGGGAAAATTGGAAACTAGTGTGGAAGAAATTAGGGCTTGACCCATACCTAACACCACATACCAAGATAAGATCTAAATGGGTTCATGATCTAGATATAAAGAGTGACTTTGTAAGCAATTTAGAAGAATGTAATATAGTTTACCTCTCAGACCTGTGGAGATGGAATAAATTTATGTCCAAAGAAGATCTGGAACTCCTAACTGAACACCAGATGGATAATTTTGATTATATTAAGTTAAAAAGTTTCTGTACAAATAAAACTAATGCAGACAAGATTAGGAGGGAAGCATCAAATTGGGAAATCATCTTCACATTTAATGGTTCTGATAAAGGTCTCATTTCTAAAATATATAGAGAATTGTCTCATAATTATAAGAATTCAAGCCACTCTTCAATAGATAAGTGGTCAAGGGATATGAACAGACAATTTTCAGATGATGAAATTAAAACCATCTCTGCTCATATGAAAAGTTGAGAAATGCAATTTAATGCATTTTAATGCAAATTAAGACAACTCTGACATACCACTACATACCTGTCAGATTGGCTAAAATGACAGGAAAAGATAATGATGAATGTTGGAGGGGATGTGGGAAAACTGGGACACTAATACGTTGTTGGTGGAACTGTGAACGGATCTAACCATTCTGGAGAGCAATTTGGAGCTATGCTCAAAAAGTTGTCAAACTGTGCATAACTTTGACCCAGCAGTGTTTCCACTGGGCCTATATCCCAAAGAGATCTTAGAGGAGGGAAAGGGACCCACATGTACAAGAATGTTTGTGGCAGCCCTTTTTGTAGTGGCTAGAAACTGGAAACTGAATGGATGCCCATCAGTTGGAGAGTGGCTGAATAAATTATGGTATATGAATATTATGGAATATTATTGCTCTCTAAGAAACGAGCAGCAGGGTGATTTCAGAGAGGCCTAGACAAACTTGCATGAACTGATGCTGAGTGAAACGAGCAGAACCAGGAGATCATCATACACAGCAACAACAGTATTACGTGATGATCAATTCTGATGGACATGGCTCTGTGCAACAAAGAATTGTCTCAAACCAGTTCCAATCGTTCACTGAAGAAAACCATATACACCCAGAGAGAGGGATATGAAATATGGACCACAACGTAACATTTTCATGCTCTCTGTTGATATTTGCTTGCATTGTGTTGCCTTTCTCTGATTTTCTTTTTTTTCTTGTAGATAGGATTTTTCTTGCATAACTTGTCAAGTATCTTAACATCATTAACATGTAGTGGACTTCCTGCCATCTAGTGGAGGGGAGGGGACTGGTGGCAAAATTTGTAATGGAAAGTTTTGTAAAGATCAATGCTGGGGAACTACCCATACATATGTTATACAAATATAAAGCTTTAATAAAAAAAAAAAAAAGATGTTTGCTGTCCTATCCCACTAGTGTGACTTTTCCTAAGTGAGAGATTATCATATAAACTTGGACTTTTTTTTCTTACTGTTTTTTTGTTTTGTTTTGTTTTGCTTTGCTTTTTGCTGAGACAATTGGGGTTAAGTGACTTGCCCAGGGTCACACAGCTAGGAAGTCTTAAGTGTCTGAGACCAGATTTGAAATCAGGTACTCCTGAAGTCAGGGCTGGTACTCTATCCATTGCTGTTGCCCCTGGGGTTTCTTTTCTTTGATATGCAGGAAAATGGAAATTTTCTCACATTTCATTGTAAGAATATTTCCAAGAAATAGATAAGAAATGAAAATTTAACTCAATGAACATTTATGAAATACTTTTTATAACAAGGCAGCATGCTATGTAACAGGGATTCAGAGTTAAGAAACCAAATATAGTCTCTGAGTCCATAGGATTATAAATCAATAGATATAGGTGATCTTAGAGGTTATTTAAAATTAAAGTTCACCTTTTACACATGAACAAATTAAAGGCTTGGAAAGGCTTTGTGAGTTGGCCATGAGACATCATAAGAATTTAGGTTCTTTGACTCTACATATTTTCTACTGTATCATACTAATGACATAGGCAAAAAATATAGAATGCGATGTAATCAAATTCATATTAACCATTTGAATTTAAGTAGATGTTGTTATTATGTAAATTGCATTTTAGAAAAAAAAAAGACAAAACATTAGAATTCTAGAATCACAGATCCACAGTGCCAAGAAACCTCAGACATTACCTCTTTCAAGGCTTTCATTTTGCAGTTGAGGAAACTGAGGCCCAGAGGAGTTGCCCAAGTTTACAGAAGTAAGTGGAATAAATAGGATTAAATTAGTTGCTCAGTCAGCAAATATTTATTAAGTACCTATCACATGCCATGTATGCCTTCAAAGAGCTCACAGCTCACAATCTAATTGGAGACACAGTGAGCATTTCAACACATTAAGATAAAGTAACTGCTTCAGTTATCCAAATATTTCTTTTAGAGGAAAAACACATAAAATTAAGATTGGACTTTATTTAAACATAATATCTATAAATGAATTTCAGCTGAGAGAATGAGTCTTCTGGTGCCTAGCTTCCTAGTACTGCCAACCAGCCATTGGCTGACAATCTAGATTTGTGAGGTTTACCTTCTTTTTTACAAAGCTGGGAATGTGGACTCAGCCATAATCTTCCATTTGGAACACAGTATTTTAATGTTTACCTATGAAGCATAGAAACTTTTATTTTTTCCTGTTATTCTGAATTAAACCTTTTCTACTTTCATGGTATACATCTAGAAGGCTATGCTAGAAGTCTCTTTAAGTTAAAAAATTAGATGGGGATTTATAATATAAAATGCACTATTAGCCTTGAAAACAAGTGAATTCTCCCCCCCCCTTAAAGTTAAAGCTCTGCCAAAAGTAGTATTAGAAAAATTTGTCTGGAAGAAAATTCAATTGTCGGTTTTGAATGAATAGTCATAGATATCAGATAAATACTGACAGTATTTCTTATCTTTATTCTGACCAAAATGTGGCATTTTAATATTTCTATTTTTAATTAAATTTAAAAGGCTCCATGTTTTGATTTTATCTCTTACTGATATAGAATAAATTGTGCACCCTTTGTTGTTGCTGTTTTCTTTCAGCATTTTGGAACAAAAAATAATTTTTAGATAAGAACTCTGTTCAATCAATAAAGAATTAACAAACCACTCACCCTACTTTAAATGAAGAGAAATAAATATTAATGTATTTATAAAAATTGCTTTCTCCTCACTGGCAATCATGATCAAGGTTACAAATGTTCTGCTGTATTTCCTTGATTTGGAAAGTGTCCATAGTATGATTTCATAATAAGATTTCACGATTTTTCAAGGTCCTTCCCCCATGATAACCCCAAAATGGGATATCATTTATTATAACCTGAAAGACACAATCTAAAGCTTATTGTTCTATTTGAAGAATTCTTCAAATTATCTTAATACAGACTCTCGATCTAAATATAGTACCCATCATCGCATTCTTCAACACAAGGTCAAAACTCACTGGATGTCTAAAAGAAAGATATAAAAACTTAGTAGCAGATGCTAGAATTGTGTTTGTATAGAGAGAAAGTTTGAGTGAGAAGAACTCATTGTTTTACACTCCTACTTTCTTTTGAAATACACTGGAAATTTTTTTTAAACTTAAATTAAGCAACCAGAATAAAGAGTGGCTGCTACTGTAAAAATAAAATCAGATGTCTTGAGGGAAAAAAAAAACAGAACAGAGCAAAACAAAAACAAAAACAAAAAACTACCACCACCAACAAAAACTCATACCAACTCGGCAGTTGATATAGTTGCTTCAGTCACTTACAAGTCACAACATTTTAAGTTTTGAAAAAAAAAGGTTTTGAAATTTGAGAAGAAAAAGAAATATATTTGGCTGTTATCCATTGAAATACTGGTCCAAATCTTTATATCTTGAAATCTTCCTTATAGAACTAACTATTCTAGCTATGAAAGCAAAAGAATCACAATATTTTAATGTTTAAACAGTAAAAAAAAATTAGAAAGATTATTTTTAGCAGTTAAATGAAACTTGGCCAAATATCTATTTTTTTCTAGAAGAAAAACTTTTTGAGGTTGTTAGTTTTGTGAAACTAATTTTAACTGTTCAATTTGTCCAAAGATATTCAGATAGCAGCTATCAAGTACTCAGGAAAAGATTAGTTGAAAGAAGACTTTGGCAATGTAATTAAATACCATTGAAACTTTGCAAAAATTAATTTGACATCAAATAACAACCTGCTGCTGTGAACAAAATCCAATACAAGCAAAACCAGTATTTTATTATCAGAATTTTGACAATTTGTAGTGCACGTGTCCTAAAAAATAAATTAGGACAAGAAAATTGTCTGTACCCTTCATTCTATTTCATTTTCTCCTGAGAAACAGTACTAGGTGAATGAGAAAAATTACATCAAAGAATGCTTCTCCTTTGAGAACTCATGGAGCTTACCAGATAAGTAACTCTATTCTCTACTAATAGCACAAAATATAACTTTGTATTGCCATGTTAATTAAAAACACACAAGCTTAAAGGGGTCAGGAATTAATTGAGTTTAATTAGATCTAGAATTTTATTAATTAAAAATAATTATTTGTCTACACACTTTTATTTAAATAAAACACTATTATGCATGATGTCCACATGATTATGCAATATACATTGACTTATTTTACACATTTTCACGGTGTGTATAAATCAATCAAAAACTTACCTAGAGAAAAAATGTTCCCTTTTTTTCCCTGCCTTTCTTACTTGAATATATATCCAGTGTTTACAAAAGACAGCCCAGGTATTCAGACTCACTTGATTCCAAATGAAGCAGGAGTAGTTGACAGTTTTCACCATCTGTCTGAACAACATCCCTGGAAGACTCATTCAGCTCCGGCTTGTAGTCACTGAACTCTTCCTACATAATCTCCTTTTATTTATTCACAAACATCATCCTTTCAAAACAAGCAGACAGCTTGAAAGATCCAAACCCTTATTCAGAACATCGTTAAATACAGCTTCCTTCTTGCACATGCAAATCACATCCGGAAGCATTCACAGTATAGTAAAAAGCTTATGAGAAGTCTTTAACCATCCGGATCCTACTTGCTGTTGGTTGCTGCTATTTGTTGGTTGCTGCTCTTGGTTGCCGTTGCCGCTGCCTCTGTCGCTGCCGCCGCCGCTGCTGCAGCTGCTGTGACTCCTTGTTTAGCTGTAGTCAGTTTATGAATCTCGCCCTCCTTATTTCCCCTCCCAGTCTGTCATAGGCAGCTTTACTGGGTTATGATTGGCAGAAAAAGCTCCTTCCTCCAGCTAATCCCTCTCAAGACTTTCAAGGACTAGGATCTGGTGTGATGTCATTCAGACAGTGGAATGTTTCACACGAATGTATTCCAATAGAAACTAATTCCGGGATCAGCTGTATTCATCTCATATGGAGATGATTGATTAGACATTCCTGAAGGATAATCTTTCACTGTAGCAACAGCATTCCCTTCCCCCATCCGCCGCAGGACCGCCTTCATAAGCTACTTGGAGTCAACAATGCTGCAGCAAAGTCGGCTTGTGGTTGTTGTTGTTGTTGTTTGTTCAAATACCTTAAGGTGTCATTTAAAAATAGGGAAAAGTTCAGATATGTATCAATGAAACAATAAGAGAGAACAGGAGGTAAAGCTGCATAAGACTGCAGACTCCCACTTCCTCCTTAATGTTGAGTAAAAGGTGGCAGGATCACACTTTGATTAGAGAGAAGAGAGGGAGAAAGAGAGGAAAGGGAAAGGAGGAACAGAGACCAAATGACAGAGATTGAGAAACAGAGACACAGAGAGAAACATAGAGACAGAAAGAGGGAGAGTCATTTTTTATTTGTGGAATATTTTTAAATAAAAAAAAGAAAACACTAGTGTTAATAGTCTTAGTGGTATATTCAAAAACATACTGGATTTATAGTCATAGACCAACTTAGAAAATCAAGAGTTTTGTAACTGTGGGCAAAATCACTTAACCTCACCCTTTCCTCTTCCCTCCCCCAAATGAAAATAATAATAATTGAAACTTTTATCTTATGGAGTTGTCAGTTTCAAATGAGATAAATATATGCAAAACACTACACAAAATATCAATTCTTATTATGGCATTCAATTAATTGTATTTATATACCCAACACTGTTAAAGGAAGCCCCCAGTACTCCTATACTAATATACTGATAAAATCACAAGTCTGATTTTTTAAAAAATTAAATTCATTTAAATACAATTGTCATATAGTGAAACTTACATTCTCTTCTTATTCAGGAAGACCTGGGTTCAAATATAACCTCAGATATTTACTGTCCATGCGACTCCAGGCATATAAACTCTGTCATTTGTAAAATGAGTATCATTTTGGGGGAAAAAAAATCTTTACAATCATTGTTCTTTTCAATCAATGTTTCTAATAAATGTCTCATTTCTAAAATAAAAAAAAGAACTATATACAAGTCATTTACCAATTGATAAATAGCCAAAGGATATGAACAATTTTCAGATAATAAAATTAAAGCCATCTATAGTCACATGAAACATGTTCTAAGTCAGTATTGATTAGATAAATGCAAATTAAAACAATTTTTAGGTATCACCTCACACCTCTCAGACTGACTAAGATGACAGAAAACGATAATGACAAATGTTGAAAGAACATAGGAAAACTGGGATACTTATGCACTGTTTGTAGAACTGTGAATTGATCCAACCATTTTGGAGAGCAATTGGAACTATGCCCAAAGGGTTATCAAACTGTGCATACATTTTGAGCCATCAGTGTCACTATTGGGTCTATATACCAAGGAAATCATAAAGAGGGGAAAAGGATGCACATATGCAAAAATGTTTCTAGCAGTTCTTTTTGTGCTATCAAAGAGCTGGACAATAAGTAGATACCCATCAAATGGGGAACAGCCAAATAAGTTGTGATATGTGAAGATAATGGAATATTATTGTTTTATAAAAATGATGAACAAGCTGATTTTAGAAAGGCCTGGAAAGATTTATAGGAACTGATGCTGAGTGAAACAAGCAGAACCAAGAATAAATTGTACACAATAACAGCAAGAATGTGTGATGATCAACTATGAAAGACCCATTTCTTCTCAGTGTTTCAGTGATCCAAAGCAATCCCAATAGACTCTAGACAGAAAAAGCCTTCTGGATATGGAAATTAAATCAACATATGCTATGTTCACTTCTTTTTTCTGTTTTTTTCTCTCCTACAGTTTTCCTCTTTTGCTCTGATTTTTCTCTCCCAATGTGATTCGTAAAGCAATGTGTATTAAAAATAAATAAATTTTTAAAAAATAAATACATAAAATATTCTGAGAGGCTGATGAAAAGAAAAGAAAAATAATATCCCTGCCTTTTATTTTTATAGGAAGGAGGAGGAAAAAGAATAGTTCTGTATACAGAGAAGGATCTACTATAGCCTCAGTAGATGTAAGTAAAATGAAAGAATTGAAAAGTTTGATTTGGTAATTCTCTGTAATGAGACCTATTGAGGAAATATCACAATGTTATATAGATCTCCATTTCAACTATAAATTTTTTATTTTTTACCAGGGTAGCCAGCATTACTTACTCTAATCATGATTCATGTTTCCATGGATTTATCATTGGAGTAGAATGCCATAAAAATGATTTGATTATCTCTTTTGATTGATAATGCTGAGAATTATGGAACCTGACCTTAGTTCATGTTTTTGTATAGTAGACCAGCTAAAACTGCTCCATTTGGTTCAATAAAGGGACAACTTAAAAAAAAAGAGTATCTTATAACACTCATCTTAAGCACCTATTTTCCAAGGTTATTGTGAGAATCAAATGAGATAATATTTGTAAAGCGCATCACACAATGCTTGGAACATAGTAGGTACTATACTACTTATTTTTTTCCTTTCTTCCTTCCTTCCTTCCCTCTTTCTTTCCTTCTTTCCTTCTTTCCTTCCTTCCTTCCTTCCTTCCTTCCTTCCTTCCTTCCTA
>JAJPUD010031710.1:0-12364 GCA_023553655.1 Myrmecobius fasciatus | reverse complement strand
CCAAATCACTATTGATCAGAGAAATGCAAATTAAGACAACTCTGAGATACCACTATACACCTGTCAGATTGGCTAAGATGACAGGAAAAGATAATGATGAATGTTGGAGGGGATGTGGGAAAACTGGGACACTGATACATTATTGGTGGAACTGTGAACAGATCTAACCATTCTGTAGAGCAATTTGGAACTATGCTCAAAAAGTTATCAAACTGTGCATCCCCTTTGACCCAGCAGTATTTCTACAGGGTCTATATATATTTCCCTTAAAAAAGGAAAAGGGACCAATATGTGCAAAAATGTTTGTATCAGTCATTTTTGTAATGGCTAAAAACTGGAAATTGAATGCATGCCCATCAATTGGAGAATGACTGAGGAAAATGTGGTATATGAATGCAATAGAATATTATTGTTGTATAAGAAGCAACCAGTAGGATGGTTTCAGAGAGACCTGGAGAGATTTACATGAACTGAAGCTAAGTAAAATGAGCAGAACCAGGACATCATTATATATGGCAACAAGATTATACAATGATCAATTCTGAACGAAATGGCTCTCTTCAACGAGATGATACAAACCAGTTCCAATTGTTCAGTGATGAAGAGAAGCATCTACACCCAGACAGAGGACTGTGGGAACTGAATGTGGACCACAATATAGCATTTTCACTCTTTCTGTTGTTGTTTGCTTGCATTTTGTTTTCTTTCTCAGGTTTTTTTTTTCTTGATCTGATTTTTCTTGTGCAGCAAGGTAACTGTATAAATATATAGACATATATTGAATTTAACTTATATTTTAGTATATTTAAAATGTATTAGACTACCTGTCATCTAGATGAAGGAGTGGGGGGAAGGAGGTAAAAATTTGGAACAGAAAATTTTGCAAGGGTCAGTGTTGAAAAATTACTCATGCATATGTTTTATAAATAAAAAGCTTTAATAAAATTTTAAAAAAGACAAATGAAAAAAATCATAGAAGGAATTTAATAGAACTTTTTCTGTACTTAGTTTTCAAATATTTTACATAATATTCAAATAAACTTTTTTAAAAATATTTAGATAAAATTATAGAATTCCCTTCTAAATCTTTCTGGTCTTGCTGGGGTTTTTTTCTCCCTTAAGGGAGTTCACTGATCACTTGTTCAATATCATTTTTCAGAATAGGATTATGTAATCTACTTTTTCTATTAATCTGTGCAATTTATATTTTTGTAAATATTCATTTAATGTACACTGTCAGTTTTGTCATATATTTATACAATATTTTAAATAATTTTTTATTTCATTTTAATTTGTTTCCTTTAAGCATATTTAAAAAAAATTTTGAAACTGGTAATAGTTTTCATCTTTTTAATAAAAATATATAATTACTCAATAGTTTACCTATTTTCTTTTTTTGTAAAAAAACAGTTTATTTTATTTATTAGCTCAATAGTCATTGCTTTTTTAAAAAAATTTCACTTTTGCAATTTTCTCCTATTTAAGACTTCCAATTTGTTTTTTGTTCAGGGATTTTCAATTTATTATTTTTAAAATTGCATGCTTTTTTCTCTTTTATTTATATAAATGTTGAGAGATGTAAAATTTCCTTGTGTACTGCTTTGGCTATATTATACATTTTTAAGTTTGCTCATTGTCATCTTTAAAATTTTTTTTTTGTGGTTGTTCATTGTCATCTTTAATGAAATCATTAATTGTTTTTATGACTTGTTTAATTCAATCATTCTTTTGGATTAATATATTTAGTTTTAAATTAGTTTTTAAACTATACTTCTAAGCTTTCTTATTGAATGTAATTTTTATTGCATTATAGTCAGAAATAAGATACACTTTATATTTTTGACTTTCTGCATTTGTTTGAAAGTTTTAAAATTCTCTAATATATCAGAATTTTTTTGTGGAAATGTAATGTAATAATGAAGAGTTTGCTGGGCATTATTATATCTAACTTTTCTAAAATTCTATTGTAGGCTTTTTAATTTCTTTCTTTTTATTTGAGGGTTAGATTTACCTAGATCTGAGAGTCATAAATTTAAATCTTTACTAGTATATTTTTTACTGTATAACTTCTTCCTTTAACTCATTTAACATAACATTTCCTTTAAGAACTGGGATATTATGCCATTTAATGAATACATGTACAATATTTTCATATTTCAGCAAAATATATTGTCCTTAACTATCTTTTTTAACGAGGTTTATTTTTCATTTTGCTTTGTCTGAGATCATAATTGCTACTCCTGCCTTATAAAAAATAAACAGCTGAAGCATAAAAGATTCTGTTCCAACCCCTTTACTCCATGTATATCTTTGTATTTCAAGTGCATTTCTTGTAAACAGTGTATTGTTGGATTCTCATTTCTAATCCATACTGTTATTCCTTTATGTTTTTGTGGATGAGTTCATCCCATTCATATTCAAAGTTTTGATTAGTAACTATTTCTCTATATCCTATTCTCTTGCACTTATCCTTCTCTGTTTTAGCCTATGCCCTCCTCAAGAGTTTGACCATTGTCTCCCTTAATCTATCCTCTCTCTTATTCATTCCTAGTCTTTATGTATAATGACTTTCCCTTCTATTTTCATGTTGGTCAAGATTAATTTCTGTATCTAACGGTCTGCATGTTGTATTCTTCCCTTCTTGAGCTAGTTTATATGAGAGTGAGATTCATGTGTTGATTACCAGCCCCGTCACTGCTCTTTCCATTTAAAAACTCTTCCCTATATTCCCTATTTATGTGAAATTATTCTTTTTAAATTTTTTTTCTCTTACCTTCTCTCTCAGTATATACCTATTTCCCTATTCTTTCTTTTTTCTTTTCAGTTCATTTTATCATAATCAAATCCCAAGCAAGCCCATGCCTAATTAGACTCCTTCTAATAGCTCTGTTGATGATAAAGTTCTTGGGGTTTACATGTTATCCTTTACCTATATAAGAATTTTAACAGTTTACCTTTACTTATTCCTTTATGGTTTCTTTCTCGTTTACCTTTTTAATACTTCTCTTGAGTCTTGTTTGTGAATGTTTTCTATTCAGTTCTTATTATTTCAAAAGAAATGCTCGAAAAATCTCAGTTTCATTGGATATCTAGTTATGGCAGGGATTTTTCCTAGTTTTGCTGGGTAAATTATTCTTGGTTATAGTCTAAGTTCTTTGTATCTGGAATAAATGTTAAATTATGAGTGGTGGGAGTGATTCTAACAATAACTACAATCCTTGAATTCTTTCTGGATGCTTAAAATATTTTCTATTTCATGTAGGAGATCTGAATTTTGATTTTAATAAATTTCATTTTGGGGTTTCTTTCAGGAGTTAACCAGTGGTTTTTTAAATTATTATTATTATTTTAATTTCAGCTTTGCCCTTTGGTTCTAAGATGTTTGGGAAGTTTCCATTTATAATTTTTTGAAATATTATTGCTAGATTCTTTGTTGTGTGTTCATGGCTTTTAGGTAATCCTATAATTCTTAAATTATATCTCCTCAATATGCTTTCCGGGTCAATTGTTTTTTCCTGTTTGATATTATACATGTTCTTTTTTGTTTCTTGTGACTTTTTATTAGTTTTTGATATTTTATGTAGAAATATTTGGTTAATTCTAATTTTTGAATTGGTTTTCTTCACTAATATTTTGTACCTCTTCTACCAAATTGTTAGTTCTCTTTTTATAATTTTCTTAGTTAATTCTCATTTCTCTTCTTTTTTTGTTTTTTTTTCCTCTACTGCTTTAAGTCTATTTTTTTTGCTTCTTTTAATCTTTTTTAAGAATTCTTCTAAGAATTCCTATTAATTTTATGTCCAATTTTCATTTTTTGAACCTTTTTTGTCATGTTTCCAGATCATTGTTTTCATTGATGTTTGTGCCTTGAGCTTCCCTATCACCATAATAGCTCTTTATAATTGGGTTCTTTTTTTTTGGCTTGTTAATTCCTTCTTCCAGCTTATTTATTTTGACTTAATGTTATTTTTGGATCCTGTCTTCTTCTAAAAGTGAAATTTTGTCTGAACTTTTGTCTTTTTTTGTTTGTTTGTTTTTTGTTTTTACTCATTATAATTTCATAGTTCAGCCAGAATGCCTGCATGTTTTTGGTGCTTTTGAAGTGGTATGATTGAGGTCTCATTGCTCTCCTAGTCAGAGTTCTGCAAATTCCTGACATACGTTTTGGCACATTGCATTACATGTGCTTAAATTTCAGTAGGTTGCAGTTAATCTTAATCACTGTTAGTCTACTGGGAGGTTTTGCAGGTTCAGAAAGAAGCTGACCTCTTGAACCATCCTTTGTCTTGGATCTTGGCCTAATTACTCTACTGATGGCCTATATGTATGGCTGAAGGTTAAAAGAGAGTCCCCATTTTGTTCTCAGGCTCAGAGACAGAGCTAAATTTTTGCAACTTGTTCCTTGCTTTGTATATAACTTGGGCCTTTAGTATTCTGTCCTTATCCGTATTAGAACTGCAACTTAGAACTTACTAACTGGTAACTAAACTGCCAACTAATATTTTTTTCTTTTTTTTGTAATTAGTTAAGGAATTTTCTGGGATTTCTTTATTTTCCAGTGCTTCTTGCCTTGCTATTCTGTCCCAGCTTTCTGACCATACCTTGGTGCTGGAATGTGCCTGCTGATGCTGCAACTCCTACTACTACTACTATAATACATTACTGATCAGCCCCCTCTCCAGTATCTATAGGCCTCTCTAGCTTCTTAAGGTGAAATAAACTAGAAGAGTAACTCAAAGTTAACTCCTCCTTGGTTTTCTCAGTCATAATTTGTTTTAGCACAGTTTTTTTAGGTTGTTGTAGAAGATGCATGTTGTATGAACTAGGTAAAAATGCTGACTCATCTCATCCTCTTAATTTTATCACCTACTTATAAAGTTTTCTTTTTTTTTTAAGATCACATAAATAATTGGCAGAATCTTAATGAGGATTCTGACCTACTGAATCCAAACATACTTTTGCTTCTATGTTATGATGTTAATTCAATCTATTTCTCCCTGACATTAAAAAAAATTACAAAAGGAAATGATAAACTTTTCCATTTTTTTTTCAAATTTCAACTTTCAAATTTCAGGTTTTTTTCTAAGATCAATTTTATTATTTTATTAGATTCTTTGTGAGTATAGTTGGGTGAAACAGTGAATAGAATATGAAATCTGGAGTCAAGAATTGAGTTCAAATCTGGTTTCAGATAGTTATTAACTACTGTGTGACGTTAGGTAGATCATTTAATCTTTCATTGTTTTAACTATAAAAACTGAAGTTCTTTAAGTATAAAATGGGGATAATAATAATAATACCTGTCTTCCATAATTATTGTGAAAATCCAGTCAGACAATATTATTAAGTGTTTAATAAAGTACCTGATATATAGTAGACTCTCAATAGATAATGATTGTGTGATGTTTTGAGTGTTCTTTCCCCCTAGATTTATTATTTTGTGAGCTTGAGAATATTTTGATGGAATAATAGATAGGAAACTATTATGCATTTTATAATCTTAGTTGACCAGGAAGTTGTATGATTTAGTGATTTCCCTAAGGTTATAGAGGTGTTATGTGTGAAAGCTGTTTTTCAACATAGATTTTTGAGATTCTGAGGCTCTTGTTCCACCTGTTTTATCAATTTTTTAAGGTAATCATAACTTAAATTACTGCTCAAACCTCTGTCCAAACCTCTGTATTCTCTAGTAATAGACTAGACCAGCAAGTTTTTAAAATTAATTTACATAATTGAAGTAAATGAGAAAAACCAACATATACAAAGAGTGACCATTTCCTATGTATTTCCATGCTTTGAGGCAGTTCTAGATTATTTCCTACAGTTGTGTTCCTACTGAGAACATGTTAGTTTCTCAGCAACTAATTTGAGAAACTTTTATGCCATGGTTACTATTCTCTCTCTCCCAAAGTTGCTGCTTGCTGCTACTGCTGAGAAGTACTCTTATTATCCTCCCCTAGATTTCTTTTTTTGTTGAACTGTACTGTTTGAGCTCTCTTCAGCTGCTGATCTTTCTTCTTTCTCAAAGGGACTATTTTCAATACTTTTTCCCCCAAGACAGACACCTTTCTAAGACTTCTCTCAACTCATTTTTCAGTTTTTTTTTAAGCCAAATCCATAATTACATCCAGCAAATACCCCCAAATCCCTTAGATCAACATATACTGGCAAAATAACATAGTTTAACTCCTTCTACTCCCTATGAACCAGGGGAAGTCAGTTATATTTACTTGGACAGCTAGGTGGCACAGTAGATAGAGTGCCAGTCTTGGAGCCAGGAAGAATCATCAACACTTACTAGTTGTATGATTGCAGGCAAGTCACTTAATCCTCTTTGCTTCAGTTGCTCATCTATACAACAAGCTGGATTTTTGCCAAGATCTCAATCTGGGTTACAAGGAGTCATATGTGTATTTTCTTTTACAACATAATGCAGAAATACATTTTGCATCACTATACACATATAACCTATATCAATTGCTTGCCTTCTCAGTGTGATGAATGGAGGAAAGTGGAAGAGAATTTGGAACTCAAAAATTTAAAAACAAATGTTAAAAATTGTTTTTACATGTAATTGAGGGAAATAAAATAAATAATTTTAAAAAACAATAAAGAATCAAACAACCAAAAAGTGAATGAATAACAATCAAAGAAATCCCTACATTTCTATTTGTTCTTTCATGGATAGTCCTCTAGTTTCAAATCATACTTTGCATACTTAAATATACTATTATAGTGATGAAAATGCTTTTGTAGTTTATAACTTTAATATTGAAGGTGATGGAAATTATGTTTATTGAATAATTATATGCTTCTTTTATTATTATTGAATGTTCACCTATCAAAATATTTAAATTGGTAGATGTGGTGTCAAATAAGTCTAATATTGCTGGAAGTTGCAAAAATATTTACCTGTATTTACCTACCTTTTGAAAATTGAATTCTTAGTCATCTAAAATTTGAATCACATGTTATCTCTTCCTGTCATATCTCACATATAATTTATTCAATTCAACTCATTAAACTTTATTTGAGCACTTGCTATGTGTCAGGCACTGCACTATCACTGAAGATGTAAAAATAAAAACAAAATGGACTGTCCTCAATGGATTTATATTAGTATTGCCAAATGATTAATGAGATGAGAGAATTAGGCTCAGACAAGATACAGTTTGATCCCAAGCATTTAAAGCCTCTTAATATGTTTATCAACATATAGAAAGCCACAAATAAAATTTTCTACATTTGTTAGCTAATAATTACTTCATAGGAAATATGCAGCATTGCAATCATTTGATTAGAGTTACCTTATGAAAGGAGCAGGAAAAAAAAGCATGGGAAAAAAGATAAAAGCAAAAACAAAATGAAGGTAAATGTCAGCTTTTTTTTTTGTTTTTGATATTTATAAATATTTACTTAGAAGAAAGATAAGGTCCAAGCAAAAAAAGAGCAGAGTTCTTGTCCCCCAGAAACTTCAGACAAGGGTCACAGAGAGAAGAAAGTATATTTAAGTAATAAAATCCATGAATTGAAGATTAAATTTTACAGTTTTACAATAAGAATAAACTCAAGGAATTTAGGTATAGATTTGGGTAGTGTAAAGAGAAATTATGGGTTGTTAGATAGGAGATGGGGATACTGGGAGAAGATGCAGATCATCTTAGTTATATGAAATGAATTATAAAAACTAAGAAGTATCTTAAAGTAAGAAGCAAAGGAACAATATAATCAATTCAACCAATGAGAGAAAACACAAAAAAAATTATAATCCTAAATATAAATTGATACAATGCCCCTAGATTAAAAAAAATGAATGCGTTAGTTGCACACAAACAATACACTTAAAACAAATAGTTATTTAAAGAATGAAAATAATAGACTGGAACAAAATGTATTTTTTCAGGCAATGATAAAATCATAATGTATGATCAAATAAAAAGTAAACATGTATATGCCTATATCAAGAAAATAACAGGTCAAAAAGCAAAACAAAAACTGAGATAGTGAATCAAGGAAATTACATTTAAAAACACTATGCTTATTAAAGAAAATATGTAATTATTAAATCTATGGACCAAATGGAAAAATGTTTATACTCTTAGAGAACATAAGCTAATTTTCTTTTTTTTATTAAAGCTTTTTATTTGTATAACATATGTATGGGTAGTTCCCCAGCATTGATCTTTACAAAGCTTTCCATTACAAATTTTACCCCCAGTCCCCTCCCCTCCCCTAAATGGCAGGAAGTCCATGACATGTTAATAATGTTGAGTTACTTGACATGTTATGCAAGAAAAATCCTATCTACAAGAAAAAAAAGAAAATCAGAGAAAGGCAACACAATGCAAGCAAATATCAATAGAGATCATGAAAATGTTACGTTGTGGTCCATATTTCATATCCATCTCTCTGGGTGTATATGGTTTTCTTCAGTAAACAACTGGAACTGGTTTGAGACAATTCTTTGTTGCAGAGAGCCATGTCCATCAGAATTGTTCATCATGTAATATTGTTGTTGCTGTGTATGATGATCTCCTGGTTCTGCTCGTTTCACTCAGCATCAGTTCATGCAAGTCTCTCCAGGCCTCTCTGAAATCGTCCTGCTGGTCATTTCTTACAGAACAATAATATTCCATAACATTCACATACCATAATTTATTCAGCCACTCTCCAATTGATGAGCATCCCTTCAGTTTCGAATTTCTAGCTACTACAAAAAGGGCTGCCACAAACATTCTTGCACATGTGGGGCCCTTTCCCTCTTCTAAGATCTCTTTGGGATATAGGCCCAGTAGAAACACTCCTGGGTCAAAGGGTATGCACAGTTTGACAACTTTTTGAGCATAGCTCCAAATTGCTCTCCAGAGTGGTTGGATCCATTCACAGTTCCACCAACAATGTATTAGTGTCCCAGTTTTCCCACATCCCCTCCAACATTCATCGTTATCTTTTCCTGTCATTTTAGCTAATCTGACAGGTGTGTAGTGGTACCTCAGGGTTGTCTTAATTTGCATTTCTCTGATCAATAGTGATTTGGAGAAACTTTTCATATGACTAGAGATGGTTTTAATTTCATCATCTGAAAATTGTCTGTTCATATCCCTTGACCACTTATCTATTGAAGAGTGGCTTGAATTCTTATATATATGAGACAGTTCTCTATATATTTTAGAAATGAGACCTTTATCAGAACCATTAAATGTAAAGATGATTTCCCAATTTGATGCTTCCCTCCTAATCTTGTCTGCATTAGTTTTATTTGTACAGAAACTTTTTAACTTAATAAAATCAAAATTATCTATCCTGTGTTCAATTAGGAGTTCCAGATCTTCTTTGGACATAAATTCATTCCTTCTCCACGGGTCTGAAAAGTAAACTATATTATGTTCCTCTAATTTGTTTACTAAATCACTCTTTATATGCAGATCATGAACCCATTTAGATCTTATTTTGGTATGTGGTGCTAGGTATGGGTTAAGCCCTAATTTCTTCCACACTAGTTTCCAATTTTCCCAGCAGTTTTTGCCGAATAGTGAGTACTTATCGCAAAAACTGGGGTCTTTGGGTTTATCAAACACTAAATTGTTAAGGTTATTGCCTAGATTGTCCTGATAACCTATCCTGTACCACTGATCGACTGCTCTATTCCTTAGCCAGTACCAAATGGATTTGATGACCGCTGCTTTATAATATACTTTTAGATCTGGTACAGCAAGGCCACCTTGATCTGCCTTTTTTTTTTCATTAATACCCTTGACATCCTTGACCTTTTGTTCTTCCAAATGAACTTTGCTATTTTTTCTAGATCTGTAAAATAATTTCTTGGGAGTTTGATTGGTATGGCACTAAATAAGTAGATTAATTTGGGTAGTATTGTCATTTTTCTTATGTTCGCTCTGCCTGCTCATGAGCACTTAATGTTTTTCCAATTGATTAGGTCTGATTTTATTTGTGTGGAAAGTGTTTTGTAGTTTAGTTTGTATAGTTTCTGACTTTTCCTTGGCAGAGAGAATCCCAAATATTTTATCCTATCATCTGTTATTTGAAATGGAATTTCTTTTTGTATCTCTTGCTGCTGAACTTTTTTGGTAATATATAAAAATGCTGATGATTTATGTGGATTAATTTTGAATCCTGCCACTTTGCTAAAGTTGTGAATTATTTCTAGTAGTTTTTTAGTTGAGTCTCTAGGGTTCTCTAAGTATACTATCATGTCATCTGCAAAGAGTGATTATTTGGTTTCTTCATTACCTACTCTGATTCCTTTTATCTCTTTTTCTTCTCTTATTGCCGAAGCTAACATTTCTAATACAATATTAAATAGTAATGGTGACAGTGGGCAGCCTTGTTTCACTCCTGATCTTATTGGGAATGGTTTTAGTTTGTCTCCGTTACATATGATGCTTGCTCATGGTTTTAAATAGATGCTACTGATCATTTCAAGGAAAAGCCCATTTATTCCTATACTCTCTAGTGTTTTTAATAGGAATGGGTGTTGGATTTTCTCAAAGGCTTTTTCTGAGTCTATTGAGATAATCATATGGTTTTTGTTAGTT
The DNA here is from genome assembly GCA_023553655.1 of Myrmecobius fasciatus. NCBI lineage: Eukaryota > Metazoa > Chordata > Mammalia > Dasyuromorphia > Myrmecobiidae > Myrmecobius > Myrmecobius fasciatus. The sequence continues at coordinate 1,808 of JAJPUD010031710.1, read as the reverse complement.
TGGTTATTAATATAATTAATTATGCTGATAGTTTTCCTGGTATAAATCCTACTTGTTCATAGTGTACTATCCTGGGGATGACATTCTGTAATCTCATTGCTAATATCTTATTTAAAATTTTTGCATCAATATTCATTAAGGAAATTGGTCTATAGTTTTCTTTCTCTGTTTTCACCGTACCTGGTTTAGCTATCAGCATCATATCAGTCTCATAGAAGGAATTCAGCAGTATACCTTCTGTCCCTATTTTCTCAAATAGTTTGTGTAGTATTGGAATTAATTGTTCTTTGAAGGTTTGGTAGAATTCACATGTAAATCCATCCGGCCCTGGAGATTTTTTCTTAGGGAGTTGGTTAATAGCTTGTTCTATTTCTTTTTCTAATATGGGGCTATTTAAATAATTTATATCCTCTTCTGTTAACCTGGGCAATCTATATTTTTGTAGATATTCCTCCATTTCATTTAGATTATCAAACTTACTATACTGGCATAAAGTTGGGCAAAGTAACTCCTAATTATTGCTCTAATTTCCTCTTCATTGGAGGAAAGTTCTCCCTTATCATTCTTGAGACTGACAATTTGATTTTCCTCTTTCCTTTTTCTTATCAAATTAACTAAAGGCTTATCTATTTTGTTGGGGTTTTTTTTGTAGAACCTACTCTTAGTTTTATTTATTTATTCAATACTTTTCTTATTTTCAATTTTATTAATTTCTCCTTTTATTTTTAGAATTTCCAATTTGGTATTTAATTGAGGGTTTTTAATTTGTTCCTTTTCTAGTTTTTTTAAATAATAAGCCCAATTTGTTGATGTTTTCTTTCTCTATTTTATGCAAGTAAGACTCTAAAGATATAAAATTGCCCCTTATAACCGCTTTGGCCGTATCCCACAAATTTTGTTATGTTGTCTCCTTATTGTCATTCTCCTGGATGAAATTATTGATTTTGTCTATGATTTGCTCTTTCACCAATTCATTCTTCAGGATTAGATTATTTAATTTCCAATTAACTTTTGGTTTATTTTCTCCTGGCCTTATATTGCATGTGATTTTTATTGCATCATGATCTGAAAAGGATGCATTTACTATTTCTGCCTTTCTGCATTTGATTTTGAGGTTTTTATGCCCTAATACATGGTCAATTTTTGTATAGGTTCCATGGACTGCTGAGAAAAAAGTAAATTCCCTACTGTCTCCATTCAGTTTTCTCTATAGATCTATCATACCTAACTTTTCTAACAATTGGTTTATCTCCCTAGTTTCTTTCTTGTTTATTTTGTGGTTTGATTTATCTAATTCTGAGAGAGCAAGGTCGAGATCCCCCACTACTATAGTTTGACTGTCTATTTCTTCTTGTGTCTCTCTTAATTTCTTCCCTAGGAATTTGGATGCTTTTGCACTTGGTGCATATATATTTAGTATAGATATTGCTACATTATCTATGGTACCCTTTAAGAAAATATAGTTTCCTTCCTTATCTCTTTTGATTAAATCTATCTTGGCTTTTACTTGATCTGAGATAAGGTTTGCTGCCCCTGCTTTTTTTTTTTTTTGTTCACCTGAAGCATAATAGGTCCCGCTCCAGCATTTTACCTTCATCCTATATGTGTCACTATGTTTTAGATGTGTTTCTTGTAGACAACATATTGTGGGATTCTGGTTTTTAATCCAGTCTGATATCTGCTTCCGCTTTATGGGAGAGTTCATCCCATTCACATTCACAGATAGAATAACTAATTCTTTATTTCCTGCCATCTTATTTACCCAAGTTATGTTTTCCCCTTTCCTTTCCCCTTTCTCCCTTCCCCCC
>JAJPUD010031709.1:0-12364 GCA_023553655.1 Myrmecobius fasciatus | reverse complement strand
AGGAAGGAAGGAAGGAAGGAAGGAAGGAAGGAAGGAAGGAAGGAAGGGAGGAAGGGAGGAAAAGAGGGAGGGAAGATGAAAGGGAGTGAGGGAGGGAGGAAAGGAGAGAGGTAGGGAGGAAAGAAGAAAGAAAAAAACATTCTAAGTGCAAAAATTATTATTAGGTAAAGAGCTCTGTGCTAAGTGTTGAGAACACAACAGAAAATCTAAATAGTCTCTGGCCTTAAAGGAGCTCATATTCTAATGCAGGGAGTCAGTCAATGAGCATAGGAAGTTTTAGCTGTAAGCCAAATGGATAGCCCTCTCCATACTTCCTGTAATGGTTAACAGTACAAACACTTAAAAAAAGAACCAAAGGAGAGTTATTTGATAACTTTAGGGAGCAGAATATGAGTGAAAAGAAAACTTTAATCCCTTCCCCCTGAATCTCAAAAGCAGTGTACTTAGATGGGGTGATAAATGCTGCCAAAAAGAAATCCATAAAGAAAACCGGTGAACCAAGCCTTGACATTAACTGTAGAAGAAAAATGGTTGATGGAGGGGATGATACTTTTAGGGATTGGAGTAAAGGTGAGAGAGGTAGTAGGTTCATAGCAGTATAGAATGTGAAAAGTCCTTTGAGTTGGGGCAACTAGATGGCACAGTGGATAGAGCACCAGCCATGAAGTAAGGACCTGAGTTCAAATCTGCCCTCAGACATTTAATACTTCCTAGCTGTGTGATCCTGGGCAAGCCACTTAACTCCAATTGCCTCAGCAAAAAAAAAAAAAAAAAGAAAAAAGAAAAAAGAAAAAAGAAAAGAAAAGAAAATTCCTTTGAGCTTCTTGGCAAAAAACAAAATTCTGATTTCTCAATATATTTCTATTTTTGCCTATCACCTGAGACCCTTAAATAAAGATGCTGTAGTGGATCAGAACTTGAAAGAATAAAAGATGAAATAAAAAGCTTTGTCCTCATTCTCCTATTTATATGGACTCCTAGGAGTCCCTTACATTATCAATTGTGGTAATGTCACAGACGGGTCCTCATGTTATTAGTTGAAGACAACTAGACAGTTAGCTTTTAGAAAGATGTATTTATAAAATAATTCAAAGGCATGTAGGCTAGAGTGTACAAGTATTATAAGCTTAGCAAAAGGAAGGGTGCCTCAAGGAAACTAGAGATATCTTAAGGGATGGAAGAAAGTATGGAGAGCATTGGGCTAGAATGTATATATAGATATATATGTGGGGAAATGCATATATATATATGTGTGTGTATGTATATATATATATATATATACATGTATACATATATATGTATACATAAATATACCCTTACTTAACTGTAGCCTGCTTGGGGGATGTAGCAGAAATGAAAGGGGAACAAAGAATAAAGTAAAAAGGGCATAATAGAAAACAGAATAATCTACAAGTAAGCAAAGATGGATATAATGTCTTCTATTAATATATATACTTTTCTTGAAATGGAAATTTACTGTGACATATTTTGAATTCTACCCAATGTTCTGCTGGACACATTACAATGTTTTGTTTTGTTTTTTCTTTTACTGTATTTTTTTTCTATTTGATTTTTAAATTTTGTATTTAGTTTTAAATAAACAAATATAAAGAAAAAATAATAATCATTATAAGTTATTTACATAGGAGCTGTTTGGGAGCAATTGCCAGACAATTCATTGAATCTAAGATCCCTGAAGTCTGAGATGGTGGCCAGACTATTCACTTAATCCTACAAAGACCCCACAAAGTTCCATGATAATTATAGAAATGAAACAAAAGGAGGAGGAGCTGCAAAGCATCATTAAATATATCATTACAGATTTAATTATGCTTAGAATATGCTAAGCATAGCATGCTTAACTGGGTCCCAAGGTTTAGGTATTGTGCCAACACTTTAGGGTGAGTGTCTAGACACCCTAGATTATGTAGCGGACACAGTGAAGATTGTGTTCTAGTCACAGTGTCCTTGTTATGTCTTGCTATAGCTTGTACCTGTTTACTATTTCTTGTTATGACTTTCAACTAAATAGGGACCATATGTTGGTCAGTTTGAGTAAGTTCCCAGACACACAGTGTTTTTGCAAGGCATAGTGTTTTTGCAATAGCTTTCATCCCTCTTGCAAATGGCTTTCAAAAATTGAGACGCCACATCAGTTAAGCTTATACCAATTTTGAACTAGACCCCGAGTCATTTGATGGTTTGTGGATCTTCAAGAGATCCTTATCTCCAGAGACTCCCTAATTATTGGTTATGGAGCTCTCCGAATTATCTTGTTTTGGGAGACATTTTCTTATCAAACTGAACTACTGACTACTTATCACCAAAGATGCCTTCTAATTTGAATATCAAATAGTTACAGCCTTGACATCTGGAATTCCTTACTCCCTTCCACCATGGAGATAGGATTCATTGACTCATTCCTTTCTAAGTCACCTTTCCCCCTGAATTCCTTACCTTCTTTTGATTAAAAGATATATAAACTTGTGATGTGGAGCTGAGATGTGGAAGTAAAAGCAGGCATTTTCCTAAGCTCTCTCCCAAACTCCTCCAATTAAAAGGTGTAGAGGTCACAGACAGTAGGGAAACTCTGGGTGAAGTATAAGATCTTTCAGCCCAAAGGGAACCTGCTGACAATCTCTGGTTAGGTTCTCATCTCTCTTTGGGAGCATTTTCAGCCTTCATGAGAAATCAGGGGGTATAACAACCTGTGTTCTACTTGAAGCAGAGATACTTGCAGTAAAGAGGAATCTACATAATAATAGCAAGGTGCTTATAGTTAGCACATGTACAGTGTGCTGTAGTGATATAATTGTACTAAGGTATTTAAAGCTGAGAGAACTTGAAATAAACAGACTCCATGCTTGATCATCCATGTGGTTTCCTGCTTCATCACTCTCTTCTAAGACTAAGAACTGGGGCTAGATCCTCCAGAGAGCTAGTCTAGACGATACAAAAAGGAGGAATTAAATAATTACTCTCAACAAATTCTAGAATGACAAAGTTCTCTTCCCCCTGCACTCCACCTCCACCCTCCGCTGGAAAAAAAAAAAAAATACAGGGTGAAACAATTTTCCACCCAAGACAGTTTTAAAAATTGGCAGGAAGTCTATTGCATCAGAGTGAAAGTGGATCTCAATCCAGCATACCAGGAGCAGATTTCTGGGTTATTGAATCAGTGAAAACAGCAGCAGTTTCCAGATATCTCAGCCCACAAAAACCAAAAACAATTCAGAAGGTAAGCAGGAAAAGTCTGTCAAACATGGATGAGAGTAAAGCAAAGTCCTAACCCCAGCAAACCAGAAGCAGGACTAGGGAGCCACTTGTTGGAGACAAAGAGACTGTTAGAGACAAAGAGGTCTACCAAACCCCTGCCCCCAAAAAAAGTGCATACCAGCAAGAGGTCTAATAAACATCACCAAACCCCTGCCCCCAAAAAGTGCATACCAGGAAGCCAGATACTATCAATTATCTCAAGAAAGTGTCAAGCAGGCATCCTGCTTCAGGAAGTCACACATACACCACATCCCTCCCCTTATTCAATTTCCTGACAAATGGTCAACAGATGTTACATCCTTTGTTATATGAAAGTTTACTTTGATATACAATGTATATAAACTCTGTACTATGCCTCAATAAACGAGCTATTCTGTCCCTACACAGAGTGGTCTCCATTCTTTCCTTTCACAGCCCATCCCCAGGTTGAAGCCTCCCCAGCCTTTTGGCTCACAGGCCGATGCGAGATCTCAGGCACCCTTAGCTCGAGACCCGCAGGACGGGTCAATTGGCGCCCGAGAACAGGGACCTGGGAATCCGCATCGCCCCGGCGGATTGACGAGGACAAGGAAGCACGAAGAGACGCACCATCTGGCCAGATCCCCGTCTATCGACCCCACAAAAGATTCTACAGACCACGAGTAAGTAAACCAATCCGCCGCAATCATGGGCTCCCACCTTTCTAAAGAACAGGCTTTTGTCAAGGACCTTAAGGAAAGCTTTAGAGAAAGAGGAATTAAAGTAAAAAAAAAGGACCTCATAAAATTTTTTATTTATATTGATAAGATCTGTCCTTGGTTTATTGTTAATGGTCCGGAGATCCATCCCGCAAAATGGCAAAAGGTAGGCAGGGACTTAAATGAAATTCTTAGAAAAGAGGGACCTGAATCCATGCCCCTTAACATTTTTCCATACTGGACGCTCATTAATGAGGTTGTAGGAAGCGCGGCGTCTGAAGGTGGCGCCAGACACCTTATTATCAGCGCTGAGTCCTGCTTGCGTCCACTTTCTCGGGCTGCCTCTAAGGCTTCCTTATGTGAAGAGAAAGATAAAGAAACTCCGGTAGAGGATAAAAAGACAAAGCCTCCCTCCCGCCCTTCTTCAATCATTCTAGATCCTCCCACAGCACACCATATCCCGCTCTTGTATCCTCCCTTACCTCTTCCATCTTCACCACCTAATCAGACCCATAAAAGTAAAACTTACAAATCCAATAAGTCATGCCCGGTAGAAAACGAAACCTTTGACGGTGTCATGAGCAGCATTGATACCGCAAACTTAGAAGTGGAAACAGCTGTATATAATCCACAGAATATATTCCTAAATCAAGTCGGAAACCCTCAACCGCTGCCCTTTACACTTCCTAACTACTTTCCCCAAAACGCCCCTTTCTCCCCAGCCCTCGGTGCTCCTAATCCCGACCTTAGGGCTATTAAGGAGAAACTCATTAATGATTTAAGGGAACTTGGGGAAATAATGACAGTACAAGAACAATACGCCTGAATGACCCTCCAATTTAATGATATTCAGGACTCCTTGAGATCATCCCTCTCCCTTCAAAAATTGACAAAAACCCCTCCAGGCTCCCTTAGGAAAAAGGAAGCACCGCCTTCCTCAAAAAAGAAAAAAGAAAAACATACACTCGTCTTTCCTGTAATTGAAAGACCTAGACCCAAGACCAGATCCCAAAGCAAGGGGGAGGATATTCCAGATTCTGCTTCGTCTTCAGACGAAGAGGAGAATGAATCAGGGGTGAATGAATCAGGCTTAGCCCAAAACTCAAATTCAACTAATAACAATCCTCCTAATAAAGGTTCGGCACAAGAATCTGATAGTGAAGGCTCTGATAGTGATGAAAACGCAACAGAAAATGAAACACCCATTCGAGAAACTCCCAGAGCAAAATTTAAAAATATTAAAGACCTCCACACAACTGTTAAAAAATATGGACCCAACGCTCCTTTTACTATATCAGCATTAGAAGCAATAGGACAAGGAGGTTATTTAATGCCTGGGGAATGGATTAGAGTAGTGCAAGCCGCACTCTCCAGAGCACAATTTTTAACCTGAAAAACAGACTTTTTCAATAGATGTGCGGCAACTGAGAAAAAGAATAGACAGTCTACTAATAAAGAGACCCGACAATGGACCTTAGATAAACTTACAGGTCAAGGCTCTTATGTGACAGAAGCCAAACAAAAAACGCTTCCCTATGGCCTGCTGGCACAAACCTCAGAGGCAGCCATAGGTGCATGGCGAGCACTCCCTACTTCAGGCTCGGCCCTCGCCCCTTTAAGCAAGGTGCTTCAGAAAAATAATGAAGATTATTCAGAATTTATAAGTAGATTGTTGGAAACAGCAGAAAGAACACAAGGTACAGAGGCTGCTGAAAATCATTTAGTTAAAAGATTAGCATATGAAAACGCAAATGAAGCCTGCCGTGATGCGCTTAGGGGTCAATGGAGAGATAAATCTCTCAATGAAATGATTAAAATATGCAGAGACATAGACCCAGCTACAGATAAACTAGCTAAAGCTAATAAGGAAGGTCTTCTGGCCATCGGGGCTGCCCTACAACAGAATAGGAACCCCAAGTCATGCTTTAGGTGTAACAATGAAGGACATTTTGCTAGGCAGTGTCCCTTAAATCAACTGATAAATAACTTTTCAAACAATAACCATGCCCTTAATCAATCCTCCAACGGGCCTCCCTTTGCCCTAGATGCAGGAAAGGATACCATTGGAGCAATGCCTGTCGCTCCACTCATGATGTAAATGGGAAACCAATACGCCCCCCACCCCAGGGAAACGGCCGACGGGGTCCGCCCCGGACCCCTCAAGGACCTGCCTTGGCAGCCACGGGGAATCAGTTTACCAACTACTCCACAGGGCCACACCAGGCAGTGCAGGGGTGGACTTGTGTGCCACCGCCCCCACAATATTAAAACCAGAGGATGGCCCACAAATCCTCGCCACCGGCACTTACGGCCCTCCCCCTCCCTCGACTTTCTTTCTTATCATAGGTCGCGCCTCGTCCACCCTACAAGGACTTAGAATACACACCACTCTGGTTGACAATGATTATGAGGGGGAAATCAAAATTGTAGCCTCAGCCACTCACAACCCTGTAGAGATCCAACCCCATCAAAGGCTAGCACAAGCCATACCACTCCCACTACACACCTCTTACCCTGCCCACGAGCGTAAAAGAGGAAACTCCGTACCGGGATCCTCAAATGCATATTGGGTCAGAACTATAACCTCAGACAGGCCCATTCTGAAGCTTAAACTGCAAGGCAAGACCTTTTCCGGGCTGATTGACTCAGGGGCTGATGCTACATTCATCTCTGCCAATCATTGGCCATCCACTTGGCCCTCACAGCCCTCCATGACTCACCTGCAAGGTATAGGACAGTCTAATAATGTCATGGAATCCTCTCAAATACTTAGCTGGGAAGATTCTGAAGGAAATAAAGGAACAGTCCGCCCCTTCATCGTCCCTAATCTCCCTGTTAATTTATGGGGGAGAGACATTCTCTCTCAAATGGGTACCATCATGTGTAGCCCTAACTCAATTATCACAGAACAAATGTTAAATCAGGGATTCCTCCCTCGACAAGGACTAGGAAGGAACAATCAAGGCATCACTCAACCTGTTCAGCTACAGCCCAATCCCAATCGCGCTGGTCTTGGTTACCAGAATCAGGGACATTTTTTCTAAGAGCCACTGGTCCCCCCAGCCTACAGGTGGATAAAATTACATGGAAATCTGATACTCCCGTCTGGATTGACCAGTGGCCCCTACCAAAAGAAAAATTGGAGGCTGCAACAACCTTAATTCAACAACAACTAGATGCTGGACACATAGAGTACTCCAATTCTCCATGGAACACACCTATTTTTGTAATAAAAAAGAAATCAGGATCATGGAGACTACTGCATGATCTAAGGGCAGTAAACAAAACCATGATCCCCATGGGAGCTCTACAGCCAGGCCTACCTACCCCCATAGCTATTCCTGCTGATTTTTCCAGAATAGTGATAGATCTAAAAGATTGCTTTTTTTCTATCCCACTTCATCCTGAAGACTCTAAAAGATTTGCCTTTACTATACCTGTTACTAACTGCATAGGCCCTTCACCCCGCTTCCAATGGAAAGTTCTTCCTCAAGGGATGACTAATAGTCCCACCCTCTGTCAAAAATATGTAGCTCAGACTATTGACCCTTTTCGCCTATGCTATCCTCATCTTTATATCATCCATTACATGGATGATATCCTCATAGCAGGCCCTTCTAATAATGGTTTAACTAGAATTATTAATCAGCTGATAACAGCATTACAAAATAGAGGATTCCGTATTTCCCCAGATAAGGTCCAAACCACACCCCCACAATTCTTCTTAGGCTTTGAATTACACCTTAATCATGTAGTGACTCAAAAAACAGAGATACGTACATCATATCTCCATACCTTGAATGATTTCCAAAAATTGTTAGGAGATATAAATTGGCTACGCCCATATTTAAAATTAACAACAGGAGACTTGAAGCCTCTATTTGATATTCTGAAAGGAGACTCTGATCCCACCTCGCCACATACCCTCTCTAAGGAAGGTGAAGAGGTTATAAAAAGGGTTAATCATGCTATCTCCACTCAACAAATTGGATATTATAACCCCCAGAAAAAATTATGGTTTCTCATTTTTTCCACAAAATTCTCCCCCACCGGACTTCTATGGCAGGAAAAACCCCTATATTGGGTCCATTGTCCAGCGACACCCAGTAAAATACTTTCCACTTATCCGCTCATCACGGCGGAATTATTACAAGAAGGAAGAACCCTGTCTATTAAACTCTTTGGGAAAGACCCTGACCACATTGTCTGTCCATACACTAGTGTAGAAATATCTCAGCTTCAACAGAGGAATGACTCTTGGGCTATTGCCACTATTTCCTACCAAGGGATTATTGATAATCAATACCCCCCCGACAAACTCATAAAATTCCTTAATGAAACCCCTATGACCTTCTCACGTACAACTAAAACAAATCCAATCAAACAAGCTCACCTGATTTTCACGGATGGATCCTCCTCAGGTAAAGCGGCTATCACAGTAGATGGGGTTCTCACCTCATTCATCACACCTTATATATCAGCTCAACTTGTAGAATTAGCTGCCATCCTCTGGGTATTCAAAAATGTCTCTGGCCCAATGAATATATACACCGACAGTGCTTATATTGCCAATTCCATCCCACTACTTGAGACCGTCCCTTACATCAGGCCCTCTACTAACGCCTCCCCTATGTTTTCTCAAATTCAAAAACTCATCCTAGAAAGGAATTGCCCTTTCTTTATATGCCACATCCGAGCACATTCTGATCTCCCCGGCCCCCTTGTTAAGGGGAATGAAATAGTGGACCTCGCCACCAAACAAACCTTTCTAGTTTCAACCCTGAGCATTTCCCCTGTAGATGCAGCTACTAAGGCACATGAATTACACCACCTTAATGCCCAATCTTTACGCCAACAATTTAAAATTACAAAAGAACAAGCTAGACAGATTGTTAAACAATGCCCGGGTTGTGTAATTCATCTACCCGAACCCCACCTTGGTGTTAATCCTCGAGGTATCATTCCTGGAGAAATCTGGCAGATGGACGTGACTCATTTCACATCATTTGGTAAGCTTAAATATATCCACGTTTCTATTGACACCTTTAGTGGCTTTATTTTTGCTACCCTGCAAACAGGAGAAGCCTCTAAACATGTCATCAGCCATGTCATGGCCTCACTGGCTGTTGTACCCAAACCCAAAATTCTTAAAACGGACAATGGTCCCGGATACACCAGTGCCTCTTTCAAACAATTTTGTGCCCATATGGGTATTAAACATGTTACTGGTATCCCTTACAACCCTCAAGGACAGGGTATTGTGGAAAGGGCTCACCAAACACTCAAAAGAACAATTTCAAAATTACAATCGGGCACTGAGACCCTTTACTTACGGATTGGCAACCACAAAACCTTACTGAACCACGCACTTTTTGTGCTCAATTATTTAACCCTAGATAATGAGGGTAAATCTGCTGCTGATCGCCTCTGGCATCCTTCCACAGCAAATGATTATGCCAAAGTTAAATGGAAGGACCCCCTCACGAATCAATGGCATGGCCCTGATCCTGTACTCATTTGGGGTAAAGGACATGCATGTATTTATGACACCCAAGCTCAAAATGCCAGATGGCTCCCAGACAGACTAGTCAAACCTTTAAACGCCTCAAATGAACAAAAATATAATAACCCACCCAGGGAATCTCCCTGAGAAAATATGTATGTGTTCTCTTTACAGATACATGGACACAGTGCTCCTTGGGATCGTAATTGCCTTATTGATTCTTGCAAACATCATCAGTATCCTGTGCTGCCAAAACAAACTGCCAGTCCCCTGCCCTGTTTGAGCAATATTGATACCAGTTGTGTGTTTCATGCACGCAATAATGATGCTCCCTGCTATTATCCTCCTGAGTTTGCTACGCCCGGCCCACCCAACCTACCGCATCTATAATTACACATGGGTAGTTATGAACTCCTGGGGGGACACAGTGTGGAGTTCGTCCTATATGCAACACTCCATCCCCTGGCCTGACCTCTACCCTGACCTCTGTCAACTTGCAAAAGGATCTGCAGGATGGGATATCCAAGATTATCATGGAAACGCACCCCCAATGACTACCCCTGGAGACGCCGGAGCATGGGGATGCATGACCCCTAATGTAAGATCAGTCACAAAAACATTCTCCTTCTATGTCTGTCCCGGTACTAAACATAGGGACAAAAGTCTAACATATAAGTGTGGCGGCCCTAATGACTTCTATTGCGCCTCATGGGGCTGCGAAACCACGGGAGATACTTACTGGTCCCCTTCCTCCTCATGGGATTACATTAAGGTTGTGGCCAATTACAGCCACACAGCAAAAACCAGCAGTCTTCCTCACAACCCTCATGGCCGTCAGATCTTCAATTATCCTCTGGACCCAAAATGCAATTCCTGGTGCCATCCACTAAAAATCTCTTTCACCGAGGAAGGCAAACGACACAAACAAATTTGGGAGCTGGGTCTCATTTGGGGACTCAGATTATATCAACCTTATTATCACAGTGGACTTACATTCACCATCAAACTTTATATGAACCTTCCAACATCGAAGTCCTCCATAGGTATTGGACCTAATTCACAATTGTTACCACCCAAGCCTGTAAAACCCCTTACGCTGTTACCACCCAAGCCTGTAAAACCCCTCACGCCGTTTCCCCTGCCCTTTCCGCCTTCCCCTTATCCCCTCTCTCCTTCTCCTTCCCCTCCTATGCACCCTGCCACCCCCTCCCCTATTGATCCCCTACTTTTCCCTCCCCCGCATCCTACCATTCCCTCCGGCCCCGCTTCTCCCTCTACTACCATACTTTCTCTGATCAACGCTACTGTTCAAGCTATTCACCATTTGAATATTTCCTCCCTAGAAGAATGCTGGGTTTGTTACTCTTCTAATCCACCCTTCTATGAAGGAATAGCTCAAATTGCGACGATCTCCCCTACTAACGATACTTCCTCCCTAAGATGGGCTCCAGATAATACTCAAGGTATCACTATCACCAAACTCTCCGGCTCAGGTACTTGTCTTATAGGCAATTCTGGTTACCTCCCCCTTACCCTATCGCCTCATTGTAATTCCACTGTAACCATCACTCCCCATTCAGGCTATACATCCGTTTCTGAGGGATTTTACCTAGCCTGCTCTTCGGGACTCACCACCTTCATTATCAATGACAAATTCCTAGACATGCAAGATTACTGTATTACTGTTACCCTTCTCCCTCATGTTACCATTCATCCCCCCGACGACTTCCTTAGATTTATGGACAAATAAAATAACCCCACTTATAGGGAAAAAAGGGAACCTATCACAGCATTAACCCTCACGACGCTTTTAGGCTTAGGAGCTATAGGTACGGGAACAGGTATTGCATCCCTTGTACAATCAACTAACCAATTTCATCAACTTAGTGCAGCTATAGATAAGGATATTTTAGAGTTACAGACAGGGCTTCAACATCTCAAGGACTCCCTCGCGTCTCTAGCAGAAGTAGTTCTACAGAATAGAAGAGGTCTTGATCTATTGTTTTTACAACAAGGGGGATTATGCGCCGCCCTTAGGGAAGAATGCTGTTTTTACTCTGACAAATTGGGACTAGTAGAGAACAGTTTACAAAAAGTAAGAGACAGTCTAGAAAAACGCAAAAAGGAAAGGGAAAAACAGGAGTCATGGTACAAAAATTGGTTTTCTACCTCTCCCTGGTTATCCACTCTTCTCCCTAGTCTGTTAGGACCCCTCATAGGACTTCTATTACTGATATCTTTTGGACCTTGGGCATTTAACAGGCTAACATCATATATCAAACAACAAATAGACTCAACCATTGCCAAAAAACCGCATGTTTTCTATCAACAGCTAAACAGTAATGATTCTATTGAAGAATCTACTAGTAACATGAGCCCTTTAAAATTTGATGAAAGTCTACTCAAAAAACCATGGTATAAAAGGTGCTGTTAAAGGTAAAAATGGGAGTCTCTAGCCAGGGAACATGTCGCTGGAGCTGTTGCTGGAGCTAGGACAGGACTAGTTGGGAGAGAAAAATAAATCTCTATGACCCACAGGCTTGCTGTCCTCAAGAAGACAAGGGATCTCAGCTACAACAATGACTCAGCATAAGGCCTTATCTTCAATGTAGTACCAAGACCCCTGGCCTTCCTAGAAAGGACAGGGTTGTTGGAACTTTACAAAAGACACTACCGATAAGGTGAAGAACTGAGATCTAAAATGTCATCAACGATCCCTCCTAAACGAGGGAGAAGCTTGCCTTAGGATCACTCCTCCTTAAATCCAGGCCATGTCTCGGCTCCACGGCATGGGCCCCGGCCAGGAGACTCCTTCTTTTTACCCTAATTCGGCTTTCACATATTAAATAGAAAAGGGGGATTTGTTGGAGACAAAGAGACTGTTAGAGACAAAGAGGTCTACCAAACC
>JAJPUD010031708.1:0-12365 GCA_023553655.1 Myrmecobius fasciatus | reverse complement strand
GAGTGAAACGAGCAGAACCAGGAGATCATCATACACAGCAACAACAATATTACATGATGATCAATTCTGATGGACATGGGTCTCTGCACCAAAGAATATTCTCAAACCAGTTCCAATTGTTCACTGAAGAAAACCATATACACCCAGAGAGAGGGATATGAAATATGGACCACAACATAACATTTTCATGATCTCTACTGACATTTGCTTGCATTGTGTTGCCTTTCTCTGATTCCTTTTTTTTTTTGTAGATAGGATTGTTTTTGCATAACTTGTCAAGCATTTCTACATTAGTAACATGTAGTGGACTTCCTGCCATCTAGGGGAGGGTAGGGGACTGGGGGTAAAATTTGTAATGGAAAGTTTTGTAAAGATCAATGTTGGGGATCTACCCATACATATGTTATACAAATAAAAAGCTTTAATAAATAAATTTAAAAAAAAAGAAATTATTGAGGATCCTGAAAAAAAAAGAAAAAAGAAAACTGCCTAAAGAAATGGAATTTCTTTAAAAAATAAAACAGAAATCTTGCAATCAAAATCTTATCATATTAGAAAGTCACTGCAAAACTGGATGCTGTAAATATTTTATAATTTTCCAGTTGAGACCTTAGGTTGTTTCATGGGCCCATAACCAAATGTGTGTTTTTCTGATGATCACAGTACTTTGTTGGAGAATTTACATTTCTTTTACCTTCTTGACAATAATGAATAACTTATTTGTGCATGACATGCCATTCAGCTCCAAAAATTCTAAGAAAACTTTGAAGCTACTTAAATTGAACTAATTGAGAGAGATTTTACCTTAGATGCAGTTCAAAGACATACATTATTTTTGTTACTTTAAATAAAGACATGTAAGATCATAAAAATGATGGCAAAGATGGAAATAACATCAATGTTCTTTTTGTTGATATCCATCATTTCATAAGCAAAAGTCAGAATATTTTTTTTTCCTCCCAGTCTTTTCTCAGGTCAGCAAATATAGAGAGAAATAATATTCTTCTAGAGGAGAAAGCTAAAATTCTGCCATTTTTTTCTTCAATTGAGCCTAGGTAAAAGGATCAAAGCTTAAGCTTACTTGCTTATCTAACACTAACTGCAAAGTTATATATCCCAGGATAGATGGAAGAAGTATTTATGGTGGGGTGTATGCATGTGTTCCAATAAGTTCTCCCAGTACATTTGATCTTCCCTTTCCAGCTTAGGAACTCAAACAGTGAAAATATCTTGAAGAGCTATTCAAAGGGACTCAAGCAGTAGGTGCTATCGAGATGTCTAAAGGCCTCTCAGATCTTTTAGCAAGGTGCTTGAAGGTTTCTGAGATATAGTCTGATCTCCCAGGGAATGAAATATGTGCAGGGGCAGCATGAGAGGCCAGTTAA
This sequence comes from Myrmecobius fasciatus, assembly GCA_023553655.1. Lineage (NCBI taxonomy): Eukaryota > Metazoa > Chordata > Mammalia > Dasyuromorphia > Myrmecobiidae > Myrmecobius > Myrmecobius fasciatus. Next base: position 10,980 of record JAJPUD010031708.1, on the reverse strand, counting down.
TTATTGTAATAAGTGAAATGCTAAAAGGTAGAGCTTGTACCCAGTGGGAATTCTTGCATTGCTAATTGATGTTGACAGATGTTGCTTGGCCCAGGAAATAGAAATCTTAGGTAAAATCAAAATGCCATATATTCAGGTGGTTTCTTTCCTTATTTTGTTTTTAGCAAGCAGAATATTTGGGCTGTCATCATTTGAACTTAAGTAATGATGAAATTGTATTGTAGCTCCTGAACAGTGGACTCCAAAGTTCAAACTAAATCTCTCCTCTCTAATTCCATCCTTCATATTGCAACAAATCTCTCCTCTTCCTCATCATTTCAATTACCTCCTCAGCCCATACAGGCTTATTTCCATGAAAGTTACTTTGATAGTAAAGATATAAATAGTATATAACCACTGGGTGAAGGTCAGTATAATTAGTATCCTGAGCCTACTTTGATGAAGGGGCAGGAATTGTACCTGACCTGATTTTGGTCAATCTTCTTTAGGACTCTGGAAACAGTATGTGAAACAATTATGGGATATGGGATATTTGTGTGTGTGTGTGTGTGTGTGTGTGTGTGTGTGTGTGTGTGTCTTAGTGCTTAGCACAATGTACAGCATACACTAAAAATAATTGTTTCTTACTGACATCAGGACTATTGAATAAAAGTAGTTCAATATCAGGTTAACCTTTCAAATGTTTCATGCACTGAGCTCCAGAAGTTTCCCATTGTGATCATCTCTACCATATTACCCCTTCCACCATATGACAGTTTCAGTCACTGAACCTGATTAGTATTGTGTTGTTCTGCTTAAGTGTGTTTCATGGAATGCTGTCCCATGTTCATGCCCCAAAGCCTAAAGTCTGAGTAACAAGTTCTTTTCAGTCATCCCAGGGATAGTACACTTGCTTACAAACAATAACTTTGGAAGTTAGGGTCACACTACACACTGATAGATTGTCTTAGTGACTATCTGCTGGCATGTCTGCATTCCCACTTATGTAGTCTGACATCAGATTTGTTTTCTGCCTTTCTTCCAGTATGTTCACTTGCTAGTCATCACGAAAACACCCTGATGCTAATTCTTTGCTTACTAAAACTCCCTTCAATGCTTACTGCCAAAATCCCTGGGTTTATACCTATCTGTCTATATTTTTCCTTATGAAACAATATTGAAATTTTTGTATCTGTCCTATCTCACCCTTTCAGGAGTTTTTTCCCCTTCAGTTCAGGGTATTTTGCCACTCACCAAACTTGCTCCTCAGGTGGGAAGAAAATAGACTAAGGGCTAGCACATCTGGCAGAATGCAGTTTGACACACATGAGTTGGCTGAGAAAACAGTAGCTGTGAAGATCTTGGAATGACCTCATATAAATTGTAGCCTTCATGGAGTATTGAAAAGCTGGCAGAGAAATTATGAAGCTTGAGCATTCCAAGCATCCTCATGTAATTAAATTGTGTAAGGTCATCAATGTTCTGTACAACATTTTCAAGGTAGTTGAACCTGTATCATGAAGGATACAGTATGATTATAACTATTAAAAATGGAACATTGCATGAGGAGAATAATGGATAATTCTAAACAAACTCTTCTGGTGTGAATTGATGTTGTGCATCCTACATAGATACATGACATTACATAGAAACAAGACAGTGTGACAATTCAGAGAGAGCCTTGGATTGTAAATCAAGAAGAATGAGGTTCAAATCATGCTCATTACACATTCTAGCTCTGTGACACTATGAAAGTCATTAAAATCCTCTGAGGTCTAGTTTCTTCATCTGTAAAATAAGTATAAAATACCTGAAAAACAGTGGAAAGAATGCTGGTCTCTGACTCACAAAGTCATGAGTGCAGATCCCACTTCTTAAGTATTTACTCTCTGACTGTAGAGTTGTTAGTGAACATTTCAATTCTCGCAGAAATTTCTTCACAACTTCATATCTTCAGGACAATCCTTCAAGAGTAGTTACTGATCTATATCTGTTCCCTCCTGGAAGTGTCAACTACCAATAAAACCTACAGGTTAAATAAACAGGTAAAAATTACTTACAGTATCTACCAAATAGTGTAATAGCTATTCTCCAATTAAAAAGAAGAGAAAGGGAAAGATGGAGAAAGGAAGAGAGAAAGAGACAGAGAGTACAGACAGAGAGATACAGAGAGACAAAGAGAAAGAGAGACAGAGACAGAGAGAAGAAAAGGAAGAGAAAGAGGAGGAGGAGAAAAATTTTTCTATGGATACATATATAATTATAATAGTTCCTGGTAAACTTAAAAGACTCACATCATAGATCAAGAGCTAAAAGAGTCCTTAGAGGTCACCTAGTTCAACACCTTTATTATTACAAATAAAGAAAATGATTGAGTTATGATTATTGCTATTATAAATGTTATAAAGAATATGCATGAAGGCACTGATGACTGAGTTCGATCATTTAAATGTAATACATAGATGCCAATGTGTGTATGTATGATGAAAACTATAATATCTGTTCTTAAAAAAGAATGTGTTTTGGGATTTTATATCTTTGAGCATTTAATGTTTTCTATTTGTCCTTTTGTAATATGTCAAAGCTATAACACAGGAAAAGAATAATTGTAGTTATCAGAAACATAAGTGGCTTAAAAGTAAATTTCTGATATTCCCCTTTCCTGAAAATCCATTATAATGTAACCATTGTACAAATGCATTGTACTATGCAATGATGATAGTGGATGATGCCTTAAAAGAATTGTGCAATTTTTTTTTCTTTCCAAGGAAAAAAAAATTCAACTGTCTTCATAGAAGAGTCATTAAGACTTTACAAATACTGTCTATGACTCAAAATTAGTTATGATTGGGGCAGCTAGGTGGCACAGTGGATAGAGCACCAGCCCTGAATTCAGGAGGACCTGAGTTCCAATTTGGTCTCAGATACTTAACACTTCCTAGCTGTGTGACTCTGGGCAAGTCACTTAACCCCAATTGCTTCAGAAAAAAAAAATGTTGTGATTTTTATCTAAGAACCAATATTTTGCATGTGATGCAAGTCCCATGTGGAAACCCCTTGTACTAATAAATATCACCAATTTAAAATGATCTAAAACTGTAGAGTTTTTTACATCTTGATTTTATAAATATATGTATATACATTAAACACATGTATATATGTATGTGTGATTTGTATGTATATGCATATGTTAAAATGTTAACTAATATATGAGCACATATCAGAGGGTTCCACTCGGGTCCTCCTGTCACTGGGAGGGAAGCTGATGATTTCTACTTAATTATAAACTAGCCCTCTTTCTTCCTTTTGTCAGATATTCACAATGAATTGCATTTGATTTCATTCTTATAACTGTAATATTAATGTAATATCATAACCTTAGTTAATTAAAAAATAGAAAACAAACCACCGGTGTATGAGGAAAGTGAAATTTGATGCTTTATCTTTTAAAAAAATTAAAGCTACTTACTTTCTGAAAGAGAGAGATGCTAGATTCACTTTGTGAATTGGGAAATATTTATTTTTGGACATACCCAGTGCAAGAAATTGTTTTACTTGACTATGTTTAATTCCTATTAGAGATTTCATTTCCAGTTTCCAATTCAGAAATATACAAGGGAAAGAAAGTAAAATTTTGGTAATTGTAAAAAATAAATTTAATTCTTTAGGAGAGCTTGACCTTGATGCTGATCATAAAGGAACTGGTATATGCGATGGAGAACCACTGTTAGGAATATCTGAAAGATCAAGAATATCAGGAGAGGTATGATTGTTAGAGAAGGGCAAATGTCCAGCTTTTCAAACAAAAAAAAAAAAAAAAAGTTAACACAATGGAATCTAAACACTATAGACCAATGTGCAATGTATATTCCAAGCAAAAAAAAAATCTAAAATTGGTATTAAAGTCCATTATATGAGGATCAGATAGATAAAGGAACAAGTATATTTGATCTAGAGAAAAGAAAACTCAGGGAATCTGACAATTGTCTTCATGAATCTAAATGGATTTTCCCTGGAGAAAGTACAAGACTTATTCCAAAAATCTTTAAAAAGCAAAACCAGAAGTAGGGCTAGGGTATTCTATCTTAAGACAGAATTTTAGGTTGTTGTGGAGGAAGAAGGAGGTCTATGAGAAGGCTGGGGAAAACACATCTAATTCTGTAACAATTATCACTATCCAAAAGTGGAAGGAGAATTTCTATATTCATCATATTGTAGTTGAACGGGGAATTGACTTTTCTAAAATTAGCTAGGCTAGGTATTATATGTTTATTCAACACTAAAAGGAATATCTGAGCTCATTGGTTTGGGAATTTCAATGTCCTCTTTTAATAGAGAAACAACTTTTGACAGGTCACTGTAAATATTGATCATGCTGTTTTTATTCTATGAACAGACTGAAACTAAATTTCCTTTGTTATTTATTGTGTATTGTTAGTATATTATTTATTGAGAAATAAATTTGTTTGGAATCAATGGGATTTTGGGGAATCTTTTTTAATTTAACTGGATAGATTTAAAATATTTTAATCTCCAAAAATATTTCTCCTTCCTCCAAAATTATCAGAATACAATCCATTCATGCCTATTCCTCTTGTACAATCCTTATTCTTGTTCCTCTGAAAGTTTTCTACAGGAGTCTTACCAATGTGCTACCTTTCTGTTTCCTACAATACTGAGAAATACTGGTATTTAGAATAGTTATTCAGTCCCCAAATATTCACAGTGTTTTTAGCTAGACAGGACCTGCTACATTTTAAAAATTATTTATATAATCACTGAGAATCCAAAGTTATAGAAATAACATTTAGGATGCTATAGGAGGAAAGGGAAACTCAGTCATGCTAAATATATTATCATCTCCAGACCTAAACAAATAATATTATGACATATGGAAAGTATTTGTAGATGAAATCACATATACTGCTGATAATTTTTCTAGATTTATAGAGAAAAGTAGAAATGCAAGAGAACATAACATAGTCAAATTTTCCAATATATAAAGGACATTCCAAAATCCCTAATGCAGCTTTAAGATATTAAAATTTAAATTGTAGTAAAAATTTTGGCACACCATATAAAAGGGGAGAATTGATAAGTTGCATGCCAGCAAGTTTTGTTGAAAACAAAATTTAAGAATAAATGTATATTTTGAAAATACTCCAAAAAAGTGATCTATTGAATTTAAGATAGATTAAAAAAAAGAATTTAAGACAAACTCTTAGACCACAAAATAGTATATTTAGGTTGTTATGGTTTATGGGGGGCAGAAGAGGAAACACTGCATTCAAAGAGAGAAAAATAATAGATCAATATAAACTTGCAATAATAGACCTATATAAGTCTCTTTTGGTGTAACACTGAACTCTTGAATTGGACCACATTTTGCCAGTTATCTGAATGAGCAAATGGAATGCAGACTGATATAAAGAATGGGAAGCCAGAATCAAACAGGAATCCCTGGGTCCAAATTCTGAATTTGCATTATGAATGACTTACTTTCCAAAATTTCAATGGTGCATTGAGTATGAAAAGTATATCACAGCTTGCAGATATCTCAAATAGAACATCATTTCTTTCACATTTATTAACATATCCTTGAGTCTCATAGCATAACTTCATTTAAAAGTTTTCATCCAAAATGCTTGTTGATCAATATTTAAAAACATGTGTGTGTGTATATGCATTATACACATCCATTCACAATGCATATACATGTGTATACATGTGTGTATATAAGTATGTATATGTGTATATATAAACTCTGCTACTTAATTTCTCTAAGAAACAGACTTTGAAATTCAGTGTCCAGTACACAGAGGCATGAATTTTCTAAACACATCTACTTCCTGCTACCTATAGCCTGGGATTTTTGCAAATTAGAGTCTGTAATGAACTGTAGGTACTTTTTGATTAGCACAGGGATGAGCATTCAGCTGTTTATCATCTTTCTTCTACCAATGTGACATCTCTGCTGATTACTCACATTATGGCTAATTTGCAGCTGATAATCAGTCCTAGTTTCTTAATAAACTTCTCATTAAGTGACTGAAGCTGTCACTTTACCACCATGTTCCCAGTATCTAGTATAATCTGTGACCATTATGCAAAAGAAAGGACTGCTGGACGTCACACATGTCATCTGCAATCATGTACAAAAGCTTCAAAGGGGTCTTGTTAAGTAAATGCCCTTCACAATTCATTATTGCAACCTGGAAAAGTCTAATTAATCTCCACATTGCCTCTTTGTTGTCATTATTTTGGTTTTTGAAGAGAAGTCTTTGCCAAGTTAATTAAAATGTTTCTTAAATTATAATAAAATCAATAATAGTAACAATTGTGCCCATCTATAAGACTTTTTATGTCTTACAAAACATTATTGTCCCCCTTAGCAACCTTATGCTATAGTCAAGTATCATTCCTATTTACCTGATGGGGAAATTTAAGCAAATCTACTTCAAGATTTTGTAATTTTTTTACAGTAGGTATTTTTTCCCCATGGATGTGGGTGAGAGTTTGTCCATGAATTAAAAGAAAACATTTCAGAGTTATTATGGCTTAACATATCTCTACTAATTGGTCATTCTGATGAGAAGACTTTTAGAACTTACCCAACACAACTTTCTGCTCATGATACAAATTCATACTTGAATTCATTATAGTTGAATATGATCAGGTAGCAAAGACTCCCAAAACCCAAGAGCCCCACTATAGTATCATGAAAGAGCAGAGGTGGACTTATCTATAGACATATTTTAGATTATCACTCATGTTGTGTGTACTAATTATTTGATTAAATTAATTAAGATGACATTTAGATTAAGCCAAAATAACTTGTCAATGGAGAAAAAATAACACTCATATATATGTACATACATGTATGTTTATACATCTGTATATATAAATATATGGAGAGATGAGAAAGAGCAGAGAGAGATGGGGAAAAAAGAAGGGAGCGGACAGAAGAAAAAGGAAAGAAGAAGAAAAGAGAGTGGATAAGAAGGGAAAGGGGAGGAGAGAGGAGAGAAGAGAAAGGGGAGGAGAGGGAAAGGGAATGAAAGAAGTAGGGAAGGAAAGAAAGAAAGATGAAGGGAAGAAGGAGGGAGGAAAGGAGAAAAACAACCCCTAAAATGGTATGGTATGGACTAGCTTCCCTGGAATTTTGCAGGTGTATTTCAAGCTACCAGGAGAGTTTTATGTTACTTTCTCTAGCTGTAGAAATTGCTAGTTATATTTCTTTGGTGTAATGAACTATGGGAAAAGAGAGACTTGGTTCTTGAAATTCCAAAATCAGATTTGAACTTTGAGACTCACTTGCAAACCTCCAACAAAAGATCTAAAAGTTTTGTGCAAATATTGCTTCTGGGTATTACTTTCCCTGTATCACCTTTACCCTCACCCTGGGAAAATAGGTATTATCTGAATTGATCAGGTAACATTTCTCTCTCCACACCAGTAGATTTCCATTAAGAAATCAGTTACAATCTCTCCTTCAGTAATTAACAAACACAATTTATACCCACAAAGTAGAAAAGTGAAAGCAGAACTGAAGCAAAGACATGAAACTACAAGATGGGGAATTGGGGACTTGATCTTTGAATGTTCAGAATTTGTACTAGCCCAATGCCCTTTCTACTTCATAGGTTAATTCTCCAGTGAAATTTGTTGATGTAGGAAATATAAGGTGCCAGGCTGGAAAGGCCAGCAGACAGGTTCTTAATTTTTTTTTGATACCATTAACTCTTTGGTAGTCTGGTAAAAGTTGTGAATTTCCTTTCAAAATAATGTTATGTTCATGTTTTAATCACAATAGAAAGAAATCTCAATTAGAAGTTAATGAAAATAAAGATGATTTTTTTGCTCCATTCAAATTGACAGACATGAAATTTATCCATACATCTATGGGAAGACATTTGGACTCCGTATTAAAGACCCATGGACCAACATATAATTGAATAGCTTTGAAAGTTCATCATCTTACACATGCGGGGACTTTAATGAAACCAGTAAAAATTTTGCAACAGAAATTGTGTGATATTCCCATCATGTGACTAAATTGTGGATTATTTTCACTTAAGCAATGTGGTACACTAGATAGACAGTTGATCTTGAAAAAAGATCTGCGTTCTAATCCTACTTTTGACATATAGTAGATTTCTATCCCTGGGAGGACCACTTCAGTTCTGTGTATCAGGAAAAACATTAAAACTATGCAATGCTGAATAGTTCTGATCTGCATCAATATAGAAGGTATTTTTTTTCCCAAAGAGCAGATCCTTTAATCAATGATATCATATGTCTGAGTCCCATCATTTATATCCAAAATAATGACACATATTTCATTTATTTATTTACAGATACAGTTGCTGATGGAGTTTGGAAATTATCAGGCTGGAGAGACATACACAGCTCGGTTTTTTAGAAGTGCTTCATTTTTGTAAGAGTCATTGTAGTAAAACAGTCATTCATGATCTCAACGAACTGCTCCCTATAGATTCCCTTTAAGAAACAATATATATCTATATATATATATATATATATATATATACACATATATATTATTTTCCTATCTAAACAAAACACAGAATTATCCAAATTATTTTATTACACTACATTTCCTTTTATGTTTGTAGACATCTAAATAACAAATGCAGTTGAGACCAGTAGGAAGTGCTGGACAAAGGTGTTAATTATATGTGCAGAGAGGGAGGGCTAGGAAGGAAACATAAACCTTAAACATTGCTAATGAAGTCCAGAAAGAGAAAATAGTTCTGCCAAACTCCTGACAACTTTCCAACTTTGGCTTGTAGCAAGTCCTAATTCTGCAAGAGAGAACCTGATTTCAAAATGGATAGCAATGATGAGCTATGGCACAGGGACCAATATGGACCTAAAGAGTAGTCCTTATTATAAGTCCTTATTATATATATATTTGCTCTATATCTTAAAGAGTAGTTTTAATGTTAACAGTATGCTTACGATTAGATGATGATGTTTCAAAACAACCAAATGACAATGGGAACCAAATAAAGTGTTTGTACCCAATGACAGCAAGTCAGAGGTCAAAAGTAAACATTCAAGAGCTCCAATAACTTTCAATTTTTTACTTCATAGTCTGTCAGGAGAATTCATGCCTATATAGTATTTCCCTTGATGGGAATGCCCTGTTCTCTTCCACCAACTCCATAAAATCCTTTCAGCCTACAAAGCAAAGTTCAAGCCACCCCTCCTCAGTGCTTAGGACTTTATTATTTTTTCTCTCATGCAATTCCTTCAGTACTTTTAAGATTTCTATAAAAATGAGAGCACCAATATGTCCTGGTTTGCAGTTCTTTGGACTGATCAGTAAGTATGCTCATAGACTGAGAGTTGGAAAAAAACCTAGAGGTCAATGACTCCAACCACTTCATTTTTAGAATGAGAAAGCAAAGGCTTAGAGAAATCAAGTGGTCTCTCCAAAGGGATATAAATAAGCAGTGGACCTGGAATTCAAAACCTCTTTTATAGAGTTATGTGTGTGTGTGTGTGTGTGTGTGTGTGTGTGTGTGTGTGTGTGTGTGAGAGAGAGAGAGAGAGAGAGAGAGAGAGAGAGAGAGAGAGAGAGAGAAGGATCTTAGAAGTCATCTATTTCAATCCCTTCACTGTATAGATGAGTAAATAGATCTTTCACAATTAGTGTTGGTAGAAGGACTACTGACTCTAAATGTAACACTTATTGCTTTGTGATGCTCCAGGTTCTGCTGATGGCCACCCAGTTTTCATGAGCTAAATTAAGAATTATATATAGGTAATGCTTCAGAAGAGGAAAGAATAATAAGGAAGAGACTTTCATGTCAAAAACATCAAAGAATTAAAAATTTGTATATTAAAGAGATCTCAGATATCTCATGCAAATACATTATTTTACAAATGTGAAAATTGAGGGCCAGTGAGGGAAAAAACACAGAGTTATAGGGTTTTATATCACTGACTAATTTGAATTAATCACACTTGGAGTTCTGTATTTATCATTTATTGCTAATTAATTAATTTTTATTTATTATTAATATTTGTTAGGCCTAGACAGAGGATGCATTTCTTTCTTTTTTTTATATTTATGTAGGTCCTGGGTTTATTTTTATTTTTTTTAATTAAAGCTTTTTATTTGTGTAACATATGTATGGGTAGTTCCCCAGCATTGATCTTTACAAAGCTCTCCATTACAACTTTTACCCCCAGTCCCCTCCCCTGCCCTAGATGGCAGGAAGTCTACTACATGTCAATAATATTGAAATACTTGACAAGTTGTGCAAGAAAAATCCTATCTACAAGAAAAAAAAAAAAAGAAAATCGGAGAAAGGCAACACAGTGCAAGCAAACATCAATAGAGATCATGAAAATGTTACGTTGTGGTCCATATTTCATACCCCTCTCTCTGGGAGTATATGGTTTTCTTCAGTGAACAACTGGAACTACTTTCAGACAATTCTTTGTTGCGGAGAGCCATGTCCATCAGAATTGATCATCATGTAATATTGTTGTTGCTGTGTATAATGATCTCCTGGTTCTGCTTGTTTCACTCAGCATCAGTTCATGCAAGTCTCTCCAGGCCTCTCTGAAATCGTCCTGCTGGTCATTTCTTACAGAGCAATAATATTCCATAACATTCATATACCATAATTTATTCAGCCACTCTCCAATTGATGGGCATCCATTCAGTTTCCAGTTTCTAGCCACTACAAAAAGGGCTGCCACAAACATTCTTGCACATGTGGGGCCCTTTCCCTCCTCTAAGATCTTTTTGGGATATAAGCCCAGTAGAAACACTGCTGGGTCAAAGGGTATGCACAGTTTGATAACTTTTTGAGCGTAGCTCCAAATCTCTCTCCAGAATGGGTGGATCTGTTCACGGTTCCACCAACAACGTATTAATGTCCCAGTTTTCCCACATCCCCTCCAACATTCATCGTTATCTTTTCCTGTCATTTTAGCCAATCTGACAGGTGTGTAGTGGTATCTCAG
>JAJPUD010031704.1:0-12367 GCA_023553655.1 Myrmecobius fasciatus | reverse complement strand
GGTCTTTTCATTAGAAATAGGTGAAATTCACCTATATCATTGAATGACCATCTTCTTCCCTGGAGGATAATGCTCATTCTAGCTGGATAGGTTATTCTTGGCTGTAATCCAAGTTCCTTTGCCCTTCGGAATATCTGGTTCCATGCCCTTCGATCCTTCAGTGTGGAAGCTGACAAATCCTGTGTGATTCTAATTATTGAACCTCGGTATTTGAATTGTTTCTTTCTAGCTGCTAGCAGAATCTGTTCCTTGATGCTATAGTCCTGAAATTTAGCCAGGATATTCCTTGGGGTCTTAATTTTGGGGTCTCTTTCAAGAGGTGATCGGTGAATTCTTTCAATGGTGATTTTGCCCTTTGATTCTACAATCTCAGGGCAGTTTTCTTTCAGGATTTCCTGGAAGATAGTGTTTAGATTCTTTTTTTCATCATGGCTTTCAGGAAGTCCAATAATCCTTAGATTGTCTCTCCTAGATCTATTTTCCAAGTCAGTTGTTTTTCCTAGGAGATATTTCATATTTTCTTCTAATTTTTCATTTTTTTGTTTTTTTTTTGACTGATTCTTCAAGTCTTAGTGAGTCATTCACTTGCATTTGTTCAATTCTTATTTTTAAAGTGTTGTTTTCTTCAGTTACCTTTTTAAGCTCCTTTTGTAACTGGCCAATTTCTTCATTGCACTCTTTTTCCACTTTACTAATTTTATTTTTTAATAAATTGGTGTCTTTTTCATATCTCTTTTGCAGGGTATCATATCCTTCTTGCAAGATACTGTATCCTTCTTGCACTGATTTCAGTTTATTTTCCCATTTATCCTCCAGCTCTCTTTTGAGGTTCTTTATGCAGTCTTCCAGAAAGGCCTTTTGAAAAGAGGACCAGTGATGGTCCTGGCTGATGTTCTCTGGATTTTTGTCTAAAGGAACCTCTGGCTCTGGGATCGTTTCTTTGCCTTGATAAAAGCTGTCTATGGTGAGAGCTCTCTTTTGCTTCTTCATCATATTTTTTTTTTAGACAGAGTGGATATCTCTTTAAGGTAGGGAAAAAAAAAAACGGCGGCTGCAAAAAGCTTTGCCCTGGGGCACTCCGGTGAGTTGACTTAAGGTGCTGGGCCAGTGGGGGCTAGGACTAAGTCCGAATTACTCCTTAAACAAGGCAAGTTTTCCAGAACACCTGCCCCCAATTAGGGCAGAGTGTCCCAAGTGCCTCAGATAAGCTCCAGGTGTTTGGAATTTGGAGTTTGGAGTTTGGAATTTCTTCCAGGATGAGCTGAGCTGAGCCCCACCCTCACTTCTGGCCTGCACAGTTGTCGTCTATTTATCTCTCTGTCCGAGTCCGACTAACCTGATATGAAGTTATCCAGAGAGCTGTGCCCAAATATTTCTGAGTTCGTTGACTTGAAGATCAGTTCGGAGGCTTATTTTATTGTTGATTTGAGAGAAGATCGAAGGAGAGGCAGAAAATCACCTTTTCACTCCGCCATCTTGGCTCTGCCCCCGGTAATCTATATTTTTGTAGATATTCCTCCATTTCACTTAGGTTATCAAATTTATTGGCATAAAGTTGGGCAAAGTAACTCCTAGTTATTTGCTCTAATTTCCTCTTCACTGGTAGAATGTTCTCCCTTTTCATTTTTGAGACTAACAATCTGATTTTCCTCTTTCCTTTTTCTAATCAAATTAACTAGAGGTTTATCTATTTTGTTGGTTTTTTCATAAAACTAACTTTTAGTTTTATCTATTAATTCAATAGTTTTTTTACTTTCAATTTTATTAATCTCACCTTTTATTTTTTAGGATTTCAAGTTTGGTATTTGATTGGGGTTTTTTAATTTGTTCTTTTTTCTAGCCTTTTTTAGTTGTAAGCCCAATTCATTGATTTTCTCTTTCTCTATTTTATGCAAGTAAGCATCTAGAGATATAAAATTTCCCCTTATTAACACTTTGACTGCATTCCACAAATTTTGGTATGTTGTCTCATTTTTGTCATTCTCTTGGATGAAATTATTAATTGTATGTATGATTTGCTGTTTCACCCATTCCTTTTTTAGGATTAGATTATTTAATTTCCAATTAACATTTGGTCTGTTTTCTCCCCTGTTCTCTATACATTTATCCAGACTAATCAAAGAGAAGCTATTTTTCTCCATTGTTCAAACTTAGTACTGAAAGTACTGAAAATCTTCCTGATTTTACCATTAAAGACAAATAAAGAAAGAAGAAATCTTATGTTATGTCTTTTCATGTTTTTAGCACAAAAATTGTGAGTTTCTTTTTCTGGCAGAAGGGAATTTGGAAAATATATAAAGTCCTTCTGTAACTTTCAATTACTTTAACTAATTGTCCTTTAAAATAGAGTTTGTCGAGGCAGCTAGGTGGCACAGTGGATAGAGCACCAGCCCTGAAGTCAGGAAGACCTGAATTCAAATCTGGTTTCAGACCCTTAACACACTTCCTAGCTGTGGGACCCTGGGCAAGTCCCTTAACACCAATTGCCTCAGCAAAAAAAAAAAGTTTGTCTTTCTCTTTATGTATGTTGAATAGTCTCTAAGTAAAAATTATACTACAGGATTTTTTATAGAAGGATTTTGATGCCTTTTAAAGAGACTAATAATTATTGAATGAATAACTGAATGAAGTAATAAAGTGGCCATCTCCATATATATCTTCATCTTCTTCCCCTTAAAATGTTCTTACTAGTAGCTTCAGACCTTTGGTATCTCTAATTTTTTTGGAAGTCAGTTATGGAGTAGGATTTTGGGTACAAATTGATAGAATACTTTTTCTGTTCTCCTTTCAATCTAACAGAACTCTTTACCATCTGTGCCCTAGTTGTACAATTAAACTTATTTATGTATGAAATATACACATTGTAGTTTAAAGATGGATAGGCAGTCTCAGTCAGGATGACCTTGTTTAAAATCCTATCTCTGACCCCTACGGGCTGTTTGAACCTGTATGAGACAACTAAACTCAGAGTGACATGGGCAAGTCTTCAAGAATATAAGTTGCAGAGAAGGTGCTGAACTGCACTGGTGAAAATATTTTCCTCATTCTTCAATTACCTATAACAATTAATTCATGGGTCCGGTCTATTCCTATATACATGGCACTATATTAGTTACTAAAACACCTAAGAGGCATAGAGTGAGGAAATCCTAAATTCAAGACTATCCTTTAGATACTTGCTAACTATATAACCCTGAGAATGACTTTGTCTATTTCCATTTTCTCAATTGTAAAATGTAAAAATAATAGCACTTACCTCACAAGGTTGTTGTAAAAATCTAATGAGGTAATATTTGTAAAATATCAATTTTCTTTCTTTTTGCCCCCCATAAAGTTGGAAAGACAAAATCACAATAGTATAAACTTTTAATAACAAAAAGTGGAAAATCTCAGAAATTGCATTTATGGTTCTGAAATCCAGAAATAACTAGAGCCAGTTGATTATTTTCTGAATCTTATATATGAGATGATGCTGAGAAAGGCAATGCTAATTCCTCTTCTTGGTTCCTAAAATTCTGAAGACTATCAGGAACAGAAAGCACTAACTTTCTTGCCTAGAAAGACTATACTTAGCCATTGACCTGACATTGAATATTGCAACAGTGAAGATGAATATAAGTAATGCTATTAAAAAAAAACAGTTGTACATATAAACTGTGATTGAATGAAACAGGAATTAGGATAATCATAATATATTCTTTTGTCAAAGACTAATCACAAAGTTTCATCTACTATGGATAAAACAAAAATCACAAACTCATTTTACAAGTTTTTTATATTCTGGCATTTTATATTTGTCATTAAACTTTGACAATTGCAGAAATATTCTGGTTTTGATGAAATATTTCCAGGAATATTCATGTCTCTGGTCCTTGTCTGGCAGAGTCAAAGAACATTTGTACTTACTCTAAATTGGAAAATTATTCTGCACTGTCTTGGCATTTCTTATCATTTTGGTCCTTTTTTTGCCTTGGTTCATTTAGTCAATGCATAACCTGACAGACAAAAATGCTACTTTCCTCAGTGGGATCCTCTTCTTTGGACAGTTTCAGTCATTTTGATAGGTCATTTTTACTTTTTGTTTGGAAACTTCATACCTTGTATGAAATATTTACACACTCCAACAAAGAGGAGCAACACATATGTATGTACTCAAACTCTAATGAACAATTTAATAGTATGAGATCTGATTTTAACTTGCTATTAAAATGAAAACAATTACAATTTTTGACTGATTTATTAGTTCATATAAGTAGTCATCTTTTATGATGGTCTCTCCTTCCCCAAAATTCTTTTCAGGGCACTTTTTACTTAATTGTTCCTCAGACTATAAATAAGGGGATTTAGCATAGGGTTAAATAGACTATGAAATAGGAGAAGATATTTCTGCTGCCCTTTGGGATTCCCATGCTTAGGTCCAATGTACATGATGATGGCAGTGCCATAGAAGAGCCCTGCTACACAGAGATGGGAGAAGCAGGTAGAGAAAGCTTTTTATCTCCCTTCTCCTGACTGAATTTGCAGGATTGCACAGATTATTCTCATGTAAGAGATCACAACTGAAGAAAATGGTTCAACCAACACAGAAATAGCCCCAGCCAAGACCAAGATCTCATTGATATGAGTGTCAGCACAGGCAAGTTTAAGAATAGCTAAGATTTCACAGAAAAAGTGATTGATTTTCTGGGGACCACAGAAAGGCAATGACAATAATAAAAATAGATGGACCAGGGCCAAAAGGTTCCCAAGGGCCCAAGAGGTGAGTGTTAGAGTGACACACACCCTCCAGCTCATGATGACAGATTATTTGAGGGGTTGACAGATTGCTACATAGCAATCATAAGACATTACCACTAGGAGGAGATATTTTGTGTGGGCAAAAGTCAAAAAGAGAAAGGTCTGAGTTATGCACCCAGCATATGAGATGGGTTTAATTGGATCCAGTAGGTTTGCTAGCATTTGGGGCATGGTATTGCAGGCATAGTAAATGTCAACAACAGCCAATTGTGAGAGGAAGAAATACATAGGGGTGTGGAGTTTGGAATCCAGACAGATGAGTATAAGATTACTCCATTCCCTAACAGGGTGAAGACATACAACAGAGAGAAGAGCCCAAAGAGGAACATTCTCATGTCAGGTGCAACAGAAAATCCCATCAAAATGAATTCTCTGACCAGCGTCTGATTGTTTGTCATGCTTCTGTAATACAAAGAGATTGTGAAGATCCAGTAAATGAGAAATGTTTATATTATGCATTGTTTTGTGCATTTATTGTATGATACACCTTCAATGATCTTGCTGTGACATACTTGAATTCCTGAAAATTCAATTTCTATTCAAATTATACTTTATTTCCAAAGACCATAACTACTGGAGGAAAGACTCACTATTTGACAAAAACTCCTGAGAAAACCAGAAAGAAGTCTGGCAGACAGCAACTTTAGTCCAAATTTGACATAACATACCAAGTTCCAAATAGTTTATGACAGCCATATGTGTCACATAATATGAAAATCAGAAGATCAATGAGAAATTTACTGCAACCATGGATGAAAGAAGAATGTATTATAATACAAGGGATGTAAAATATAAAAAAGATAAAATGGGCAACACATATAAAACTGAAAAGTAAATACCAAAGTAGGTGGAAAATAGTTGACTAGGAAAAATGTTTCTAGCAAATTCCTCTAATAAAAGCCTAATTTCTAAAATATAAAATGAATCCATTCAAATATATATTTGCATATATATATATATATACATGTATGAATATGGGTCTTTCCCCAAATATAAATGGTGAAATGCAGTCAGTTCTCAGTGAAAGAAATCGAAGATAAAAAATCAGCATATAAAAATGCAAAATTACTAATAGAAAAATGAAAATCAACCTTTAGATTCTACCTCATACTATCAGATTGGAAAAAACCTAAAACACCAAAATTTATTAGAGAACTTCTAGACAAACAGGCACACTAATACATTATTGGGGGAGCTATGAATTAATCTAACTATTCAGCAAAGAAATTTGAACTATACCCCAAATGTCTATACCCCTAAATTGTACACATCTACTAACCTCATATCCCAAAGAGATTAAAGATGAAGGAAAAGGGCTAGCCATCTACTGAGGAATGGTTAAACAAATTATGGCATATGACTCTAATGAAATATAACTGCATCTTAAAAATGATTAAAGGAATTGCTTTGAATAAAATTGAGAAGAATTGAATGAAGTGAGCAGAGAAAAAATATGTGATAAGAATGACATTGTAAAGGGAAAAATAAATAAGAAATATTTAAGATGATCGATGTCAACTTCAAATCTATAGAATAAAAATTGGTTCCCCCCTCCTTTTAAGGAAGTGATGAACACAATGTGAAGAATAAAATGATTATTTTCAGATATAGCCAATTGTTGACTCATTTTGTGTAACAATGTATATTTGATTGAAAGACATGTTTCTTTTTTTTTTTCCTTTTTGGCAAAGTCTTCATGGGCAAAAAAGGATTATTAATAGGTTTACCAAAATGAAGGAAAAGAAAGAAAAAAAAGAATCATTAGCATTTAATTATATATATGTATACATACCTGCATACACATATATAAATAACATTAGTTTGTGTATATGTATTTATATATTTATATATCTATCTATCCTCATAGCTATGTTATTTTATTTGTCTTCCTCTTCCTTTCTCAACATTCCTCTGGCTGCCATTGATTCATAACATGTTTTGTTAATTGACAATATTACATATTCATCATTTTTATGAATCATTATACCAAAACTCTGTTCTACCTGCTACTTCCATATATGTCCTTTCTTGTTCTGTTAGAATATGATCTTGTTTGAAAGCAGGGACTATCTCAGTACTTGCAATATCAGACACAGTGCCTGGTACATTGTGGTTACTAATTTTTTATTCATTATTTGTGACTTTGTGTAGGGATAGTTGCAGTCTTAGATTTTTGAATACACTCAGTTCTGCTATAATGAGTTTCTAAAAGTCACCGTGCTGGGTAATCACTACAAAAGCTACAGAGCTTATGAGAAAAAATGGGGATAGGAGCAAAACACTCAAAAATTCTGTAAATGACACATATAAAAAGTAGGAACCTAATAAAAATGATAGCATGGTTTTATACAAGTTAAATCATCAAGAAATGAATAAAAGTGACAATAAATAATTGTGATGTCCAAGGCCTTGGACAAGGAAGAACAAATTGGACAATGAGGCCACAATTTGGGGCTTACACAGAGAGGTCTTAGAGGAAGAAGAAAACAGAAGAGCTAGGGATAAAGTATCTTTTCTCTTCCACCAATGGCTTTTACTATACCAGAAAATATAATAAATATGAAACTTTACCTTAATACCTGAAGTTTCTCTATAGAAGTGGGCATGGGAAAGATTCTAAATTGTGAATTAATATGAAGTGGTACTACTCAATGTTGAAAGACAAGACAAGTAGTGACTTGTGGTAGTTGGTAGAGGTTTGAGATACATGTGTTTTGTGCTCAATGGTTTAGTGGGGTCAATTTTCTATTTCTCATTGATGACATTGAAACAATAATTATAGCAAAACCAACTGTTTTTCTTTTCTTTGGAATTTGAATCTCCATTTTATTATTTTTTTCTTGCTACCTTCCCATGAAATTTTCTGTCACTGAATAACTTGGGTTTAGAGATTCAATTAAAAACAATACAATTCCATTCAACAATCATCTGTTGATATCTATTATGTACAAGATACTTTAATAGAAAATATGAATGCAAAGATAAGTAAGATAAAAATTGAGCACAGGGAACATTCAGTCTCGTGAGAAGGAATGAGTATGATATGAGGAGATATGTGGAATGAGTAAGAGAAAGAAGCTGATAAAATACTTTGAAAAATTTGAGGAAAAAATTCTACGCTGAACAGCTTTCTTCACAACTCAGAATTTATCAACTTGATAGGAAAATAAATCAAAGTCCAAGTCTCCCACAGCTGACATTTGTCACTTTCTTCCTTCATGTAGTCTAAGTAGTCATTCCATCTCTTACTTGAATATCAGAGAAGAATAATAGCAAACTTCAATGGTCTTTTAAGTATTCAAAGATTTTACTTCTTGGATAAACTGGGGCCAGGCAAAGTGAAAAGGTTAGATTAGCTCTAGCCTCTTTCTTTCATGGCCCTTAATTTGGGTTGACAGCAACATATTGTTTTACTATTGGAACCCATTCTTTAACCACAATCTGGCTCTATGGCTCTTTGATCACTCTTTGTTTCATCAATGCTTCAGAAAGTCCTTGGTTGTCACTGTCACCATGGATATCCTATGTCATGAGAATCTGTTCTGGGAAGGAGTTTATAACCCTAATCCAACTTCTATGAACCCAGAATCAGAGAATGAAAATGGGACATCTCAAAAGTAGCTTCTTGGTCTCCATCCCAGGACTGGTTACTTATACCATCCTAAGTCATCCCTACAAGCCACCACTTACTGAATTAAACATTTATACTCACAGTGTTGTTAGTCACACTCTTTTCTACTTTGTTAGACATTCTAGCTTGAGAGAAGTTGGAAAAGAATATGCAAAGTGGTACTGGAGATCCAGCTACAATCAGCAAGTACCAGAGGAGAATTTCAGTTTTAGAAGCTATTAGTGCCCAGGCAGATAAGGACCCAGGTAAGAATCAGGAACTTTTTTTCTTATACTGATACACAGAAGGAACAGTTTTATTCTTTACTCAAGTCAACCCAAATACATCCCTAGATAATTCTGATGATTAAGAATAATTGGAGGCCTATGGGACTTCATACCCAAGATTTATTTTTTTTTTCAGTCACTTGGGATACCAACAAAATGATTTCAGGGGAATAGCAAAGAGCCATGTTGTCAACTCATAGAATAAACACTGGAAACCTCAACAAAAACAAGTCATAATATTCCAAGACAACAAGAATTAAACTCCCCTGATATTCCATGACTACTGAGATTGCTCCAACTACATAATAACATACGTGAATTCACTACAAGTTAAGGGAAGAAGACTCTAATAGACTACTGGAGTACAGCCCTAACTTCTGATATTCATGCTTTCTTTCTCTACTATGGCCTTGGCTTCTTACTATGCTGGAGTTGCAATTAGAAACAAATAATTTGAATCCATAATACATAGTAAGTCACTGAAACTTTGTAAAGAAGTTTCTCCAATGGTCTGAACCATTCACACACCCTGATTTTGATGCAATAACTGAATCTCCTCAGTTTTTATTAGATACTTGTAAAATGCTTGTCATTGGAAGAGAAGGATTAGGAAATGAAGTCCTAAAAACCCTGCCATTATCTGGTTTTAGATAAATGTATGTAATAGACATAAACACCAAAGATGTTTCCAAAATAAATAGGCAGTTTCTGTTTAGGCCTGAAGATATTAGAAGATCAATAGTTGAAGTTGCTGCAGAATTCCTAAATAACAGGATCCCTAATTGTGTTGTAGTTGCACATTCCAACAAGATTCAAAATTTTGATACTTTATATAGACAATTTTATTATATGTGGTCTAGATTCCATTATTAGTAGAAGATGATTAACTGGCATGCTGATAACACTTCTTTTTTTATTTTTTTTTATTTTTTTTTATTTTAAGCTTTTTATTTGTATAACATATGTATGGGTAGTTCCCCAACCTTGATCTTTACAAAGCTTTCCAATACAAATTTTACCCCCAGTCCCCTCCCCTCCCCCAGATGGCAGGAAGTCCACTACATGTTAATAATGTTGAAATGCTTGATAAGTTATGCAAGAAAAATCCTATCTCCAAGAAAAAAAAAGAATCAGAGAAAGGCAACACAATGCAAGCAAATGTCAATAGAGATCATGAAAATGTTACATTGTGGTCCATATTTCATGTCCCTCTTTCTGGGTGTATATGGTTTTCTTCATTGAACAACTGGAACTGGTTTGAGACAATTCTTTATTGCAGAGAGCCATGTCCATCAGAATTGATCATCATGTAATAAATACTGCTGTTGCTGTGCATGATGATCTCCTGGTTCTGCTCGTTTCACTCTGTATCAGTTCATGCAAGTCTCTCCAGGCCTCTCTGAAATTGTCCTGCTGGTCGTTTCTTACAGAACAATAATATTCCATAACATTCATATACCATAATTTATTCAGCCACTCTCCAATTGATGGGCATCCCTTCAGTTTCCAGTTTCTAGCCACTACAAAAAGGGCTGCCACAAACATTCTTGCACATGTAGGTCCCTTTCCCTCCTCTAAGATCTCTTTGGGATATAGGCCCAGTAGAAACACTGCTGGGTCAAAGGGTATGCACAGTTTGACAACTTTTTGAGCATAGCTCCAAATTGCTCTCCAGAATGGTTGGATCCGTTCACAGTTCCACCAACAATGTATTAGTGTCCCAGCCCTCCCACATCCCCTCCAACATTCATCGTTATCTTTTCCTGTCATTTTAGCCAATCTAACAGGTGTGTAGTGGTATCTCAGAGTTGTCTTAATTTGCATTTCTCTGATCAATAGTGATTTGGAGCAACTTTTCATATGACTAGAGATGGTTTTAATTTCATAATCTGAAAATTGTCTGTTCATATCCCTTGACCACTTATCTATTGAAGAGTGGCTTGAATTCTTATATATATGAGACAATTCTCTATATATTTTAGAAATGAGGCCTTTATCAGAACCATTAAATGTAAAGATGATTTCCCAATTAGATGCTTCCCTCCTAATCTTGTCTGCATTTGTTTTGTTTGTACAGAAACTTTTTAACTTAATATAGTCAAAATTATCCATCTGGTGTTCAATTAGGAGTTCCAAGTCTTCTTTGGACATAAATTTGTTCCACCTCCACAGGTCTGAGAGATAAACTATATTACGTTCCTCTAACTTGCTTACAAAGTCCCTCTTTATATCTAGATCATGAACCCATTTAGATCTTATCTTGGTATGTGGTGTTAGGTATGGGTCAAGCCCTAATTTCTTCCACACTAGTTTCCAATTTTCCCAGCAGTTTTTGCCAAATAGAGAGTATTTATCCCAAAAGCTGGGGTCTTTGGGTTTATCGAACACTAGATTGTTAAGGTTAATGCCTAGGTTGTCCTGATAACCTATCCTGTGCCACTGATCCACTGCTCTATTTCTTAGCCAGTACCAAACGGTTTTGATGACCGCTGCTTTATAATATAGTTTTAGATCTGGTAGAGCAAGGCCACCTTCATCTGCCTTTTTTTTTCATTAATCCCCTTGAAATCCTTGACCTTTTGTTCTTCCAAATGAACTTTGCTACTATTTTTTCTAGATTTGTAAAATAATTTCTTGGGAGTTTGATTGGTATGGCACTAAATAAGTAGATTAGTTTGGGTAGTATTGTCATTTTTATTATTATATTTGCTCTGCCTACCCATGAGCACTTAATATTTTTCCAATTGATTAGGTCTGATTTTATTTGTGTGGAAAGTGTTTTGTAGTTTAGTTCGTATAGTTTCTGACTTTTCCTTGGCAGATAGATTCCCAAATATTTTATCCTATCATCTGCTATTTGGAATGGAATTTCTTTTTGTATCTCCTGCTGCTGAACTTTGTTGGTAATATATAAGAATGCTGATGATTTATGTGGATTAATTTTGAATCCTGCAACTTTGCCAAAGTTGTGAATTGTTTCTAGTAGTTTTTTAGTTGAATCTCTAGGGTTCTCTAAGTATACCATCATGTCATCTGCAAAGAGTGATAATTTGGCTTCTTCATTACCTACTCTGATTCCTTTTATCTCTTTTTCTTCTCTTATTGCTAAAGCTAACATTTCTAATACAATATTAAATAGTAATGGTGACAGTGGGCAGCCTTGTTTCACTCCTGATCTTATTGGGAATGGTTTTAGTTTGTCTCCATTACATATGATGCTTGCTGATGGTTTTAAATAGATGCTACTGATCGTTTTAAGGAAAAGCCCATTTATTCCTATACTCTCTAGTGTTTTTAATAGGAAAGGGTGTTGGATTTTGTCAAAGGCTTTTTCTGCATCTATTGAGATAATCATATGGTTTTTGTTAATTTGGTTATTAATATAATTAATTATGCTGATAGTTTTCCTAATATTGAACCAGCTCTGCATCCCTGGTATAAATCCTACTTGGTCATAGTGTACTATCCTGGGGATGACTTTCTGTAATCTCATTGCTAATATCTTATTTAAAATTTTTGCATCCATATTCATTAGGGAAACTGGTCTATAGTTTTCTTTCTCTGTTTTTACCCTACCTGGTTTAGCTATCAGCACCATATCGGTCTCATAGAAGGATTCTGGCAGTATACCTTCTGTCCCTAATTTCTCAAATAGTTTGTGTAGTATTGGAAT
>JAJPUD010031702.1:1769-12368 GCA_023553655.1 Myrmecobius fasciatus | reverse complement strand
CACACCTGTCAGATTGGCTAAAATGACAGGAAAAGTTAATGATGAATGTTGGAGGGGTTGTGGGAGGGCTGGGACACTGATGCATTGTTGGTGGAGCTGTGAACGGTTACAGCCATTCTGGAGAACAATTTGGAGCTATGCTCAAAAAGTTATCAAACTGTGCATACCCTTTGACCCAGCAGCATTTCTATTGGGCTTATATCCCAAAGAAATCATAAAGGAAGGAAAGGGCCCCACATGTGCAAGAATGTTTGTGGCAGCCCTTTTTGTAGTGGCTAGAAATTGGAAATTGAATAGATGCCCTTCAATTGGAGAATGGCTGAATAAATTATGGTATATGAATATTATGGAATATTATTGTTCTGTAAGAAATGACCAGCAAGATGATTTCAGAGAGTCCTGGAGAGACTTACATGAACTGATGCTGAGTGAAATGAGCAGAACCAGGAGATCATTATACAGGGCAACAACAGTACTATATGACGATTAATTCTGATGGACATGGCTCTCTTCAACAATGAAATGTTTCAAACCACCTCCAATTGTTCACTGAAGAAAGCCATATACACCCAGAGAGAGGGATGTGAAATGTGGACCACAACATAACATTCTCATACTCCTTGATTGATGTTTGCTTACATTGTGTTTCCTTTATCTGATATGTCGTTTGTGTAGATAAGATTTTTCTTGCACAACAATGATAAGTTTGGAAATATGTATACATATATTCGATTTGCCAATATTTTAACATAATTAACATGTAGTGGATATCCTGCTATCTAGGGGAGGGGTGGGGAGTTGGGGGGAAAAATTTGTAATGGAAAGCTATGTAAGGGTTATTGTTGAAGAATGACCCACACATATGTTATGGAAATAAAATAAAATTAAAAATAAATAAATAAATAAAATGGTAAAAAAAATTACATATAGTGTTGCTTTCATTCACAGATAATCTCTACAATCTACATGGTATGATATAAAGTTAGAAAGTTATTTCCTGATCACTGTATCTGTCTCTATCTCTGAATATCTGTGCCATGTACAAGGGGAAGAGAAGGTTAAAATTAATCCTTTTCTGCTCTCAAGGAGCTGATGTAAGATGCATTGACAACAAGAAAACACCTATTACATAAAAGATATAGAGAGATAGATGAGGAAGTAGTATAAGCTACTCATTCCCATTTTCCAGATGAAGAAACTAATAAACAGAAAAGTAAAGTGATTGTGTAATGAGAAAAAAGTGACTCTTGGAAAACATATTTTTTTTTTGTAGAATTGGACACTCCATTAATATGTTAGCCTTGAAAAGTAATCCCAGTCACTCAATCAACAATTATTTATTAAACATCTCTTGTATAAAGATAGGAAATAGCAAGGAACATATATTTTATCCTGAATGTAAAGAAAAGGAAGTGAGCTTATTTGAATACTGTGCAACAAAGTCAAACTTCTGCTTAAAGAAAATCAGTTTGAGAGATGAATGACAACTGGATTCATAAGGAAAGAGATATGGATCAGAAAGACAACTGAAAGTCTATTGAGGTAACAACAATTTCAAAAGAAAGAAAGAAAGAAGTAAGAGAGATATCCAAAAGCCCTGCTAGCTATTTAGATTTGTTGAGATTAAAAAAAATGAAAAGATGAGGAAGACAACTGAGTTGGATCCCTGGGTAATTGAGAAATGGTGAAACCTTCAATAGAAATCTAGAAAAGAGGTAAAAGTGTAGTTTTTCTTTGGTGGGGGAGGGAAATTATTTATGTGAAAAACATATAAGTTTAAGAAGTTTGTAGAACATCTACTTAAAAAATTCAATAAATAATTGGAAATGCTAGATTGCAGGACAGGAATCAATTAAGAGTTAAACAGATCTAATAACTACTTTCATAGATGTAATTGAATCCAGGGGAACTGACATGATAGGCAAGTGGAAAAATATAGAGGAGGAGGAGAAGAGAATATCAAGGTGGAGAAGGTGGTCAATAGTTATGAAAGACTACAGAGAAGTTTAAAAAATGTGATTTAGAAAAGGTAATTAGAATTGACAATTAATAGGCTGTAGGTAATTACAGAGACAGTAATTTCTGGTGAATAAAAAAAAAAGTTGCATGCTACATTGTATTACAGGGAGTTAAGAGAGTTAACAAGATTGAGGACAGCCTTATTAGTGAATTTATCCACAAAAGGAAAAATAAATATAAGAGAATATGAAGAAGAGAAAGATGGATCAAGGGAGGGTTTTTGGAATATGGGAGAGACATGAAAATATTTTAGACAGTGAAACAGTTATTAGAAAGATATTGAATATTAATTTGAAATTAATTACAAAGGAAGCAAACTTCTGTACGAGATGGGATGGAATGAGTCATTCAGCATGTAGAAGGGTTTATCTTTAAAAGGAGAACCTCCTCTTCCTTTCTTTGAAATGAAGGTGAAAGATGATAATAGTGGAAGGCATTTAAGTGATTTGAAATAAAGAAGAGAGAAAAAATGGGAATCATTGGCTAATGGCTTCAATTTATCAGTGAAATGTGAAGTATAAATTATTTTGTCACAAGTCCTAGATTCTTAACACTGTGTAGGTGAGAAAATGAAATGATAAGTATCTAAAAAGTGGTATAGGAAAACTTTGAAAGATAAATTTTCCTTTCCCAAATTTGCTCATCACCCAGTAATGCAGTTCTTTGAGGAAATGGCTGTTTTACGTTTATTCCCCTTTCTAATTAGAGGATTCACTTAGGTTCCAACGCCATATGTTAAAATACTTAGAAAAAAATAAATAGGGGCAGCTAGGTGGCACAGTGGTTAGAGCACCAGCCCTGAAGTCAGGAGGACCTGAGTTCAAATCTGGTCTCAGACACTTAACATTCCCTAGCTGTGTGACCCTGGGCAAGTCACTTAACCCTAATTGCCTCAGCAAAAAGCAAATAAAAAAAAAAAAACAGTTGGGCAGAGTTCGTGAAGGTAACTGGCTTTAAAAGAAGGGCAAAATAGAAATGCTAGTAATTATGTCAATGATATATTAGTAAATATCTCTTTCCTCCAAGTTTGTGATCCGCATGGCTTTATCTGAGGCCCATTTTTATTCTAATTTTCCCTCTAAACTCTCTTTCTCTTCATTCACAATGGATCAAATATTATCTCAATGCAAAAAGATATGAACAACTAATCTCAAATCTCTCACTTTTTTTGCATTTTCAACCATGCACATTTTACTATATCTTTAGCATCTCATATGCAACATATCCATCATCTTATCAAAAAACATCTTTCTTCTGCTCCAAATCACTATTGATCATAGAAATTCAAATGAAGACAACCCTGAGGTACCACTACACACCTGTCAGATTGGCTAAAACGACAGGAAAAGATAATGATGGATGTTGGAGGGGATGTGGGAAAACTGGGACACTGATACATTGTTGCTGGAGCTGTGAACGGATACAGCCATTCTGGAGAGCAATTTGGAACTATGCTCAAAAAGTTATCAAACTGTGCATACCCTTTGACTCAGCTGCATTTCTATTGGGCTTATATCCCAAAGAAATCATAAAGGAAGGAAAGGGCCCCACATGTGCAAGAATGTTTGTAGGAGCCCTTTTTGTATTGGCTAGAAACTGGAAACTGAATGGATGCCCATCAATTGGAGAATGGTTGAACAAATTATGGTATATGAATGTCATGGAATATTATTGTTCTGTGAGAAACGACCAGCAGGACGATTTCAGAGAGGCCTGGAGAGACTTACATGAACTGATGCTGAGTGAAATGAGCAGAACCAGGAGATCATTATACAAGGCAACAACAATACTATATGATGAGCAGTTCTGATGGACATGGCTCTCTGCAACAATGAAATGTTTCAAACCACTTCCAATTGTTCACTGAAGAAAGTCATATACACCCAGAGAGAGGGATGTGAAATGTGGACCACAACATAAAAAGGTGCTCTCGATTGATGCTCTCGATTGATGTTTGCATGCATTGTGTTTCCTTTCTCTCATTTTTCTTTCTTCTAGATACGATTTTTCTTGCACAACAATGATAAGTGTGGAAATATGTATACATCTATTCGACTTGTCAAGTATTTTAATGTAATTAACATGTAGTGGATATCCTGCTATCTAGGGGAAGGGTAGGGAGTAGGGAGGAAAAATTTGTAAGAGAAAGGTTTGTAAGGGTTAATGTTGAAAAATTACCCATTCATATATTTTGCAAATAAAAAAAATCTTCCTTCTCTAGTTTTTGCTATATAGTAAAGTATTTGTAATTCTCTCTGTCATGCAGGTATGTTACCTGGCCATGAAAATTTAACATTTCCCCTTATTATACCTTCAAATCTCATAATTAGTGAAATCCTCAATCCTCTTTATCCCTTCTCTTTTTGTTTTATGATTTATCTTGTTTAATATTTATGAGTTACATTCAAACATTTCTTACATTGTATTTTAAAATTTTTGACGTCTAAGTTATCTCCTTTATCTCTATTCACAATTAAGAAATCACATTTAAAATTATACAAAACATTTCTATAAAAGTCAAGTTGTGAAAAAAGACACTTATCTCCCACCATAATGAAAATAGAAAAAAATAACTCAAGAAAAATTAAGTTGAAAGAGACAGACCAACAGTCAGAGACAGAAACAGACAGATGCACAGAGAGAGAGAGAAAGAGAGAGAGAGAGAGAGAGAGAGAGAGAGAGAGAGAGAGAGAGAGAGAGAGAGAGAGAGAGAGAGCTTGCTTCAATCTGTAGTCAGACACAATCAGGTCCATCTCTGGATATGAATTGGATTTTCATTATCGTCCTTCAAAGTAGTTGTGAATGCTTGTACTACTGGGAATAGCAACGTCATTCACAACTGATTGAGTGGGAACATAGCTATTACTTTGTATACAATATATTTGACTTTGCTTGAGTTCATGAAGCACTTTCCATTTTTCTTTTTTATTCCTTAGAGCATTCTGCTCATCATTTTCCGCACAATAATAATATACCCTCATAAACACACACCTCACTTTATTGAGCCATTCCATAATTGATGAGCATCCCTTCAATTTCCAATTTTTGCCCTGAAAAGAGAGTTGCTATGAATATTTTATACATATAGATCATTTACCTATTTTTAAATCTCTCCTAGTATTCATGCCAAGTAGTGATGTTGTGAGATAAAAGGACATGCAGGAATTTTTAGTTTCTTGGGAACAGATAATATATTGTGATCATTTATTAATTTGGGCATGGCTCTTACATTGTTTTTTACAAAGTTTACTCGGTTCACTCTGTGTTTGAGAACTGAGGCCTTATCAGAGAAAATTATTTCAAAATTATTTTTATAATTGCTATTGTTATCTGTATTTCTCTCCATTTATTCTCTCTCCTCAGCAGTCCTCCTCAAAAGGGTGTGGTACTGACCTCTCCCTCTCTCAGTATATCCTCTCTTTTATCACCTTCTGCCCTTCCCATGTCCCATTTCCCTCCTATTTATTCTCTTCCCCTCTCCTCTTCCTCTCCCACTTTACTGTAAAAGCTTTTTCTTGCCTCTTTTTTATGGCAAATAAATTGTACCATTTCTCTTTCCCCTTTCTTTTTCTCCAAGTACATTCCTCTCCCACCCGTAAATTTCATCATTTTTCAAAAAAGGTATTTTCTTCATATTCAACTAATATCTGTGCACTCTGTTTATATACATTCCTTCCAACTGCCATAATAATGAAAAAGTTCTACAGCATTAAAAGTTTCAGCTTCACATTTGGGAATGTAAACAGAAACAGAAAAACCTTATTATTAAGTGCCTTATGATATCACTTTCCTAACTACCTCCTTATGTACCTCCAGATTCTTGTATTTGAAAATAAATTTTTCTGTTCAGTTCTTGTCTTTTTATTAGAAATATTTGAAAATTCTCTATTTCTTTCAATGATCACCTTTTCCTCTGAAGGATTATACATAGTTTTGCTGAGTAGGTAATTCTTGGTTGTAATCCAAACTCCATTGCCCTTTGGAATATCATATTCCAAGCTCTCTTATCCTTTAAGGTAAAATCTTGTATTATCCTGACCATGGCTCCACTATACTTGAATTATCTCTTTCTAGATACTAGCAATATTTTCTCTTTGACCAAGGAGTTGTGGCATTTGTCTATAATATTCCTGGGAGTTTTCATTCTGGGATCTCTTTCAGGAAGTGATTAGATAATTCTTTCAATTTCTATTTTGCTTTATTGTTCTAGAATATCAAGGTATTTTTCCTTGATAATTTCTTGAAAGTTGAAATACAGAAACAAAATTGAGCATGACTTTCTGGTAGAGCAATAATTTTAAAATTATCTCCACATAAATCATCAGGATTTTTATGTATTACATAGTCCAGCAGCAAGAGAAACATAGAGAAATTTCATTTAAAATAACTGTAAATTACATAAAATATTTGGGAGTCTACCTGCCAAGGCAAACACAACTATATGAGCATATAAAACTATAACATTTTGCAGATGATATGATAATATACTTATGGAATCCT
Organism: Myrmecobius fasciatus; assembly: GCA_023553655.1. Lineage (NCBI taxonomy): Eukaryota > Metazoa > Chordata > Mammalia > Dasyuromorphia > Myrmecobiidae > Myrmecobius > Myrmecobius fasciatus. Next base: position 5,849 of record JAJPUD010031702.1, on the reverse strand, counting down.
AGAAAATCATCCAAAACACTACTGCAAACAATTCACAGCTTTAGTAATGTTGCAGAATATAAAATAAACTCACACAAATCATCAGCATTTCTATATATTAGTAACCCTATCACGTTATAGAGAAATTCCACTTACAATTAATGTAGACAAAATAAAATACCTGGGGATCTACCTGCCAAGACAAGTATATGAACACTTCTCACACAAATAAAATTAGATCTAAACACTTGGGAAAATATCAATTTTTCATGGGTTAGTCCAAGGTAATATAATAAAAATGACAGTTTCTTTAAATCAGTATACTTGTTCAGTGCCATAATAATCAAAAATGTCAAAATTTATTTTGTAAATAGAAAAAAATAATAAGAAATTTCCTCTGATAGAACAAAAGATCAAGAATATCAAGGGAATTAAAGAAAGAAAAAAAAAACAAAAACAAAGGATGATGGCTTGCCAGCACTAGATGTAAACTATATCATGAAATAGCAGTCATCAAAATCATTTCAAACTCACTAAGAAATATAGTGGTAGATTAATGGAATGGATAAACATGATACAATAATCAAGACCTATGGCAGTTGATAAGCTCCTAAACTAGGTTTTGGAATAAGAACTTACTATTAGACAAATATTGCTGGGACAATTGAAAAATAATATTTCAGAAATTTGGCAAAGGCCTTTATCTCACACCCCATAATAAAATAAAATCAAAATGAGTATATAATTTGGGCATAAATAATAATATTATTAACAAATTAGGAGATAGCAAAAACAATTTTACCTATCAGATCTTTGGAGAAGGAAGGAATTTATGACCAAAGAAGAATGAGAGAATATCATGAAAGAAAAAAAAATAGACAACTTTTATTAATTTCAAAATGTTTTTTTCACAAACAAAACCAGCAGAAACAAGATAAAAGGGGAAGTATAAAGCTGGGGGAAAACATTTAGATCCAGTGTTTCTGATAAAGGTCTCATTTCTAAAATATATAAAGAACTGTGTCAAATTCATAAGATTACAAGGCATTCTGAAATTGATAAATGGTCAAAGAACATGAAAAGACAATTTTCAGATTATAAAATTAAAGTCATCTACAATTATTTGAAAAAAATCCTCCAAACTATTATTGATTAGAGAAATCCAAATTAAAACAATTCTGAAGTACTACCTGACATTTATCTTACTGACTAAGATGACAAGAAAAGATATTGATAAATCTTGACTGGATGTGGGAAAACTGGGACAGCAATGCATTGTTGGTGGAGTTGTGAAATGATGCACACATTCTGGAGAGCAATTTAGAACTATTCCCAAAAAACTATAAATTTTATATACCCTTTGACCTAGAAGTGACATTTGTATCCCAAGGAAATCATGAAGGAGAGAAAAGGACCCACTTGTGCAAAAATGCTTGTAGCATCTCTTTTTGTGTTATCAAAGAAGTGGAAAATCCGTAGATGCTCATCAATTAGGGAATGACTGAACAAGTTGTGGTATATGAAGAAAATGGAATATCATTGTTCTATGAAAAATGCTGAACAAGTTGACTTAGAAAAGCCTGCAAAGATTTACATGAACTGATGCTGAGAAAACAAGAAGAGGCAGGAATATATTGTACACAATAACAACAAGAATGGGCAATGATCAGTTATGAAACCTTTGACTTTTCTCAGTGGTTCAGTGATCAAAAGCAATCCTAATAGATTTTGGACAGAAAATTCCATCTACATCCAGAAAAAGGACTAAAGAGACTGAATCAACACATACAATATTCACTAATTTTTTCTGCTTTTTTAAATCTCTTCCGTGATTTTTTTTCCTTTACTTTGATTTTCCTCTCCCAACAAGATTCATAAAAAAAAGTGAATCAAAAATAAATAAATTTTCTACAGAAAAAAATAACAAAAAAAGAAAAATATCTATTCCCATACTTTGACTTATTTATCAACTACATAGTGCTTTTATCTATTTATTTAAGGGATTTGGCCAAATTCCATAAATATTTGTGAAATGAAGCTTTTATCAAAAAAACTTGGTATAAATTATTTTTATATTATTATATTGTCTGTGGTACCTATTAAGAAATGTAGTTTCTGTGATTTGTCTCTGTCAATTAGTTTTATTGCCTTTTCCTTTACCTGAAATGATGACTGCTATCATTGCTTTAAAAAAAAAACAAAACTTTAGCAGCTTAGTAGATTTTACCCCATCCTTTATGTTAACTCTGTGTATCTTCCTGTTTCTAGTGAGTCTCAAATAGAAAGCATATTGTTTAATTCAAGTTCTAACCAATTTTATTTTAGTCTGTTTTATTGTGAGCTTACTGCATTGACATTCACACTTTTAAATAATAACTTTAATTTCCTCTATCCTATTTTCTTCTACTATCACTCTCATTTTATCGCATCATTTGACCACTGTCTCTCTTAATTTGACTTCCCATTTATCATCCCTGAAACTATATTCTTTTCTTCCTCTTCAATTTTTTATTGGATAAAATGGTTTATAATACCCAAAAGCTAAAAAGTATGTATGCATGTTTATGTGTCTATATTTGGGGTGTATAGATGTTCAGGGAAGATTAGTATCTTTGGTGTGAGGTCTATTAAATGGTTTATAGAATTGTTTTCTGCCTTTGGTGTGTATCTGCTACGTAACTTTTATCTGTGATTTCAAGAAAATGGAGCTTGCTCAGTGGGCATACTCCACTAAGCTGTCTTGTTAAACAGGCTAAATTAGCTTAAGAGCAACCAAGAAGCCTCACACTCATTAGTTACTGTGTCTGTGTGTCTGTGTGTGTGTCTGTGTGTGTGTATGTGTCTGTCTTTACCCCAAACATGTGAAGACTTCTTCTATTGGGATGTATAAAGATGAACAATTTGTTCCAGTGACCCCTGTAGGTAGTAAACACGTGCAGTCTGGACCACTTAGAACTTGGCTATGCATTGAAGAAGCTAAGGTCATTCACTACATCATGATAGTCATCTTGACTTTTGTCTTATACCTTATAGTTTGATGATTATCCTGAAATGTGATTATTCTGGAAAAGAAATTGGCACTGGTGATTTTGTACAACTCAGTCTCATTTAAATATTATTTATGCATAAGTCAAATGACAACAGCCCTACCGTTTTTTTTTTGTTTGTTTGTTTTTACCTAGCTTGTGTTAGCAAGCTAATGAAAAAGCAATAGGTGAAGATATCACCTATAGTCACAACCCTATAGAGAGGTGACCCAGGTGAGAGCATTGTATTCTCAATGAAGCATTTGGATTCAGCAGCCCCTGAGAGTCTAACAGCCTTTTGAAAGGACCACGCTACTCATCTCCAACATGATAAAAGGTCTAACAAAGATGCTCTGAAATTATCTGCTTCAACTAATCTAACGTCTGCTTAGTGAATCATGTAGGGAAAATATACTGTGGTTGAAATACAGAAAAAATATACTAAAAAAAAAAACTAATGAAAATATCATTCCATTAATTATTGTAGTGTCCATATACTTAAAACAACACAAGATACAATGTATATAAAATATAAAGGCTGGCGGGGGCGGAGCCAAGATGGCGGAGTGAAAAGGTGACTTTCTGCCTCTCCTCTGATCTTCTCTCAAATCAACATTAAAATAAGCCTCTGAACTGATCTTCAAGTCAACGAACTCAGAAATATTTGGACACTGCTCTGTGGATAACTTCATATCAGGTTAGTTGGACTCGGACAGAGAGATAAATAAACGACTCCTGTCTAGGCCAGAAGTGAGGGTGGGACTCAGCTCAGCTCATCCTGGCAGAAATTCCAAACTCCAAATTCCAAATTCCAAAGACCTGGAGTTTATCTGAGGCACTATCAGCCCCCAAAATATATATATAATTTTTGAAAAGTCAGAAACTATACGAACTAAATTACAAAACACTTTCCACACAAATAAAATGAGACCTAATCAATTCGTAAAATATTAAGTGCTTATGGGTAGGCAGAGAGAACATAAAAATGACAATACTACCCAAACTAATCTACTTATTTAGTGGCATAACAATCAAACTCCCAAGAAATTATTTTACAAATCTAGAAAAAATAGTA
>JAJPUD010031701.1:0-12369 GCA_023553655.1 Myrmecobius fasciatus | reverse complement strand
TTTACAAAAGTTCTTTCCACATAAATTCTTTCTCTGGATTCCCCCCCAAAAAATAAAGTCCCAATTAAGAAATCAATCCCGTGAGATTGGCAGTATTAGAATATATTTACTTTACAGAGAAGGAAATTAATGGTCAGCAAACTTGTCGAGGTGAGGGAGAAGAGGTCTTTGGCTGACATTTCTTTTATTCACTCGTTCATTTGCCGACCATATACATATTTCTCCTACCTACGGGGACAGGTTAGATATGCCCTCAGAGAGGTCATTCTAGCAAGGAGACTAAGAAGCCAACGAAGGTGACAATCACATCGTCATCTTAGTGCACCAGGGCGATGCAAAATAGGGGGGAAAGGAGAGTTTGAAGGGAAAGGTCACTGACGCCAGAGGAAGTAAAAAATGGGGTCAGGAAAGGGTTCCTTTAGAAAGTGGCTGAGAGCAACAGGTGAATGGGAGTGGGGAGATGCATTTAAAGGAGAGCACGGACAACAACCTGAGCCCACAAAAGCCAGCAGTAGGAGTCCGGCTAAGTCTCGCAGCCAGAAGCCGCCCCTTCGAGCTCCTGCGGCCTCCCAACCCGGACTCGGCAGCGCACAGCTTCTCTCTCCTTAGGCTCCTTATAGCGGTGGGATAAACAACCTGTCGCTCTTCTCTGGGGTGATCTCTGGGGTGAGAGGAAGGGACGAGGAAAATGGGGAACCAACAGGTCGCCAGCACCAAGACAAAGCATCTACGGCGGAGGGCTGCACCTCTAACAATCCGGCCAGAATACAACCAGCACCACTTCCGGCGTCGCCTGGCTGGCTCTGAGGCGCTCTCTGTCTTACTTCCGGTGCGGGCCAGACCCACGAGGTTTCCCGGCTTCCTTTTGAGTCGGGGAGCGCGCGGGGCGGAGCTAGTAGAGGCGTTCTGTCCCTGTAGGGGGGGAGTGGTGACGGAATCCCGGCGGAGAGGTGAAAGGAAGGAAGGAAAGGAAATTTTAAAAAGCGGAGTGGGAGTGGCTGCCTCTGCTGGAGAAGGCCGATTTTCTACGTTCCTAAAGTAGTTCTACCTCTGAGCCTCCACTCTTCATTTCCTAGTCCGGTGGCTGTGAGGTGAGAACCCACCCCTCATGTACACCTATTACTCTTTTCTTTCCTCATTTGGCCTATTTGCGGTTCTGTACGAACCTTCGATTTCCCGCGCCCAGCTCCGCAGCCACGTGCCAGCCTCTGTTGGGTTGAGTCGTGACTCTCATGGTAGGGGAGGGGTTGAGTAGGCCTCCGGTTGCCATGGCGACCAGCAGCAAAGGGAGGTGATGGAGGGGTGAAGATATTGGGGTGAATAAGGAAAATGGGTTCTGCCTTTCTGTGTGAATCAGGGCGGTGGCCACCTGATTCAGAGCTGGGAGAGGCCTCCCTAGAGCCAGCCAGCCCAACCTTCTCATTTTTACAGATAAAGAAACCGAGGTATGGAGAGGAAGCGACCTCTCCCTGTGTAAGTAGCCAATCCGGGGCTGATACCTAGGGCCCTTGTGCCTTCTCCAGTCTCGGGTAGGTGCAGCTTCCTGCCTGGGGTGTGAGACAGGCTCTAAGAAGGCACTGTGTGTGTGTGTGTAAGACTGGAAAGGTTCAAATGGAGTCAGGGCATTATAACATGGAGGAATCTTGTTGATTCTGTTTTTGGCCCTATGGGGGGGGTAGGGGCCAACATTTAACTGGGGACTGGGGGTGGGGCTTGGGGCTTGGGTAGGAGTGGGGGAGGGGAGTCTGCAGGGTTTACCCACAAGAGCTTCACTTCACTTTTCTCTCCAGCCTGGGTGGACCCTGAGTGAGCAGGCCAGAGCGTGGGCCGTCACGGTCACGGTCACTGACGGCCCCTCGAGCCCATCCTCACAGGCCTTGATGGAAAAGCTGGAGAAGGAGGCCATGCTGAGTGAGCGTCGATATGAGGGCTCCTTCACATCCACCCTGAAGACTCTGCTGGTTTTCTCGGCTCTGATGATCACCTTGCCCATTGGATTATATTTCTCTTCCAAATCTTATGTGTTTGAAGGTACTTTGGGAATGTCCAACAGAGACAGCTACTTCTATGCAGCGATTGTTGCAGTCGTGACTGTTCACCTGATACTTGCTCTCTTCGTGTACTTTGCCTGGAATGAAGGCTCACGCCAGTGGCGGGAAGGCAAACAAGACTGATAGAGCACCCCGTTTTGATAATAGTTTGAATAAGGAAATAGGTGCAGGGAACATTTAGGATTAGGTTAAGATTTAGGAAGATGCTTAAGGCTCTCCATCTAAGGAGTCATGCTCCTCATAATCCAGTCATTTGTGAAATCAATGTCATTTCACTCCTGCTGGTTAAAAAAAAAAATTTAGAAAGTCAGCTAGAGAGAAAAAATATTTTTCAGTTTCTTGTTGTATTATATGCAAAATTGTCCAGGACACCTGTAGGTTTTATCAAGCATATTAAACTGCATTTTACAGTGGAAGTGAGTAAAAACTGTTTAGGCCAATAGATTGTATTTTGGTTTTCTTTTCATGCAGATAAGTGCTTAGGATTTAGACACTGAAATTAATCTTTTAAAACAAAAATATATTTCCCAATGTTTTCTTGTATTACATGCAAAATTGTTCAGGTTACATGTGGGTTTTAACTAGCAAATTAACTGCACTTTACACTGGAAATAAGTAAAAACTGCTGAGGTCATTAGATTTTTTGTTTTCATTTCATGTAAATAAGTGCTCAGGTTTTAGACGCTGAAATAAATCCCAGAAATATTGCACATTAAGATTTATTCAGTAGTGTGAATTTTTCTGTATGTTATTTTAAGCAAAAACTGGAATAAATTACATCCATTCATATTGAAACATTTTTGATTTTCTGAAGAATGTATATGCTAAAGTGAGGTTCTATTTCTCTAGTAAATTGACTGTTGAAAGAGAAATAACAAGTTTTAATTCAGCATGATTCCGTAGTTTGCATAGTCACCATGTAGCAAGTAGAACTAAACTTTTATCCTGAGGAGAGACGATTTTTAGATCCCCAAGAAACCAGTCTTTGAAAATCCACTGTCTTGTGAATGACAAGTTCTGTTCAGTAACTATTTTTGAAGTGCCAGCTGAATTATATATGGTGTTTTCTGGGGATATGAAAATTTTAAAATGGCATTCTAATGCCTTGGGCTCATTTGAAGTCAGCAGTGTCCAGTGTTTGTGGCCATTTCCTGATTTTAGAGCAAATGAAGATTTAACCTGCTTCTCTTTTCTAAGTTTTTCTGGTGGACAATTACATAGGTCGCTTTGTTATAGATCAGTCTCACTGTGGATCTTTTTACTAGAAATCAATTTTCAGTAATTGAGCTTCCTTGAAGTAAAAATTCTGAGATGGAGGCAAGAGGACCTATTCAGTTTGCCTTTGTTCATGTTTTTTCTACATGGAATTTAAAGTAACAATACTAAAAGTAGACTAAGGGAATGAAGAGACATGATTAAGGATAAAAATGAAGGAATTAAAGTTTATATGATTGAGAAGTAATAAAATAAGAGTATCTGAATTTATTGGTCCTCTTTTTTTCCCTTCAGTGTTGTCTGCCAATGCAGACAGCTTCTAAGTAAAAAGTGAGGAGCCTAGACTTCCTGCAAAAGCTTCTTTTTAGGCAAAGGGTTGGTGTGGGGTTGTCTTCTGGAAGTCCTCATATAAGTTGTTTTATCTTAATTGGAACTCTTTCTTACCACCTACATAAGTTATGAAATTTCTTTTTTACATAATTTCTAGCCTTCTGTTCTTTGGTGGTTGGGGTGGTGGTGCTTTTAGGTGTCTAAATGAGTTTTTAGGGTGAGATTCCTGTATTTTAAATCTTTGCAATTCTTAGGTGTTCACCTAAAGTGAGTTCTGCCCCATTTGACATGTATTTACATCAGTAGATAGGTAAATAGAAACAAGCCACTCATAGTCACTAGTGTTAGAATGAGGTCCTGAAAATTGTTGTATAAAAAATACAAAATCATCTTATTTTTCAAGCAACTGCTTTTTCTTTTTTTATTTGCAAAACATATGTATGGGTAATTCCTAAATATTAACCCTTACAAAGCTTTCTGTTACAAATTTTTCCCCCCTACTCCCCACCCCTCCCCTAAATGGCAGGATATCCACTACATGATAATTATGTTAGAATACTTAAGAAATCGAATATATGTATAGTTATTGCCACATAACATTTTTTGTGCAGGAGAAATCATATCTACAAGAAATAATAATCTGATAAAGGAAATACAATGCAAGCAAACCTCAATAGAGAACATGAAAATGTTATGTTGTGGTCCACATTTCACATCCCTCTCTCTGGGTGTATATTGCTTTCTTCACTGAACAATTGGAATTGGTTTGAAGCATTTCATTGTTGAAGAGAGTCATGTCCCTTAGAACTGATCCTCATATAGTATTGTTGTTGCCGTGTATAATGATCTCTTGGTTCTGCTCATTTCACTCAGCATCAGTTCATGCAAGTCTCTCCAGGCCTCTCCGAAATTGTCCTGCTGGTCGTTTCTCACAGAGCAATAATATTCCATAACATTCATGTACCATAATTTATTCAGCCGTTTTCCAATTGATGGGCATCTATTATTCAGTTTCCAGTTTCTAGCCACTACAAAAAGGGCTGCCACAAACATTCTTGCTCATGTGGGGCCCTTTCCTTCTTTTATGATTTCTTTGGGATATAAGCCCAATAGAAACACTGCTGGGTCAAAGGGTATGCACAGTTTGATAACTTTTTGAGCATAGCTCCAAATAAGCAACTGCTTTTTCAATGGAAGAGCCTCTTATTCAGTTTTCAGTCATGTCCAACTCTCATGGCTCCATTTGGGGTACCATTTCCTTCTCCAGATCATTTACAAATGAGGAAACTGAGGCAAACAAGGTTAAGTGACTTGTCACAGGTCACAGAGTTAGTGTCAAGTCAGATTTGAACTCAGGAAGATGTGTTGCACTACTCACTGCGCCATCTAGCTGCCAGAGCCTTCTACTGCATGGCTGTTGTGTGCTCTACAGATGGTCAGTGACAAACAGGGCTACTGTGGACAGTACTTCACTGAAGAACTTTTGCACAGTCTATGTGCCTCATCAAAAACATTTTAATAAAACATTTGTTTTGAAAGAAAATTGCTCCATCAGCATTTTCTCCATTTTTTAAAAAAACTAGACAACATAACTAGATCAAGCCCTGCTTTGTTAGAGTTTGCAGATTTCCAAGGGGTAAATACTCAAAATGAAAATTTAACCATCTACTCTTGAGAGTTTCCTGGCAAGATGACTCCAGCGTACTTTTGAGAATTTCCTAAATGAGTGCCCAGAGAGAGGAAACAAGTTGCACCAAATCAAAAAGTATTTATGAACTTTAAAAAATTCAGTTAAGTATTTATCTTCTCTTAACTCTCCCCATTTGAAACAAAACAACAAAACTGTTGTAACAACAAATATGCATTTTCAGGCAAAACGAGTTCCTACATTGCCCGTGGCCAAAAACTTGTCTTATCTTGTCTTATCACCTCAATACCACGAGGTAAGTAGCATGTTTCATCTTGGGTCCTTTGGAATTGTGGTCAGTCATTGCTTGGATCAAAGATCTTAAATTAAAAAAAATTTTATAGTGTTAGTGTATAAATCATTCTTTGGGTTCGTTCTGCATCATTTCCTATGAGTCAGCATTTTCTGAACAGTGTGCCAAATGATGTTAAGTACTGGGGATACAAAAACAAGAATGGAACTCCTTGCCTTAAGATGCTTATATTCTAGTGGAGTAGACATGTACATACACAGTTGCTTATAGAACATATACATGTATGTGTATGTATGTGTGTGTGTGTGTGTGTGTATATATATATATGACAGAATAAGAATACAAGGTGCTTTTGAGGGGCCAGTAGCATCTGGGGGTTATCAGGGAGTAAGCAAAAATAGTGCCATGCTTAGTTAAAAATGCAATCTAAGCATTAAGTGCCTCCTGTGTTTGACATGCTAAGGGCTGGGCATACAAAAAGACAAAAGATAATCCCTGCCCTCAAGGAGCTCATGATCTAATTGGGAGGTAATAAACAAGTATGTGCAAACCAGTATAGGAGACTGGGGTATGGTGGTGCCCTCAACCCAGAATTCCCACAGTTAGGGCTTGTCGGGTGAGAATTTGAGTCCAGGTCCCTGACTCTTTGGAGCTCAATCCATAAAACCATTTGCCATCTATCTAGAAAGGTTTCAGCCTTCATTGGGAAATGTTTGGGAAAAGGGGAGGTGAACAGGGAGCATTCCCTGTCTAAAGAGCACAAGGGATATTATGGCTAGATGTTGTAAGGACTATAGATTTAAATCTTCTCAGCCTTTCAGAACTTTCAGTATAAGTTCATTGCCAAGGCCACTAGATTCCCTAATTCTTTAAAAAAAAAAAATATCTACAGGGCAAAAGTGAGAATTTTTTTTATCCTTGTAGCAAGCTGCCAATTCTTAGTAAAGGGGGATTTGTTGTCTTTGTATCCCTAGTGCCTAGTATGTGTTGTTCAGTTATTTCAGTCACATTTAACTCTTCATGACCTCATTCGGGATTTTCTTGAGAAAGATACTGGAGGAATTTGCCATTTCCTTCTCCAGCTCATTTTACAGATGAGGAAACAGGCTAATAGGGTCACACAGCTACTAAGCCTTTGAGACTGGATTTGAACTCAGTCTTCCTGATTTCAGTCCAGCACTCTATTCACTATGCCACTTACCTGCCCTGTATCATATTACTAACTTACTAATTAGTTATCAGAATAGATAATAAAATAGAATCGAATCAGAACTATCTCAGCAAAAAAGATAAATAGAAAGTGAAATAAAACAGATACACTATGTAGTCAACCACATGTACAAGGAAAATTTTTATTTAGTAAACCTATAAAAAATAAAGTGGCAAGGTATCACATGCAAAAATACTTGGAGAAATGGATTAGTAACTTTGTAAGAAATTATATCTACTGATATGGCACATATATTTTATGGCATTCTAGCTATCTGAGAATTTTTATGCTAATCTATCAATTGTAAAGAGAATATGACTTCAAAAACTATTCAAAGATTTGTCTTTATAGTCAGATAAAAAAGTTATGAAAAAATTTAAAAATGAGTATATTATAAAACAGATTTGACATTTAAAATACATAAAGAACAGTTAAAATTTTATGAAGGCAATTCTTACTACACAAAGGATAAAATGCTAAAGCTCTAGGAACAGATAATGCTTCATTAATCATTGATCACCTAGCATATTGTACGTGCCTAATATGAATTAAATTGAATATCAAAATACCATAAGTGGCATCCCATTGCCCCTTGAGTTAAATCCAGGCTCTAGAATGCCAAAGGTTCTTATTAGGGAGCCTGTGAACTTATTTTTTAATATTCTGGGAGGACTCTTGGAAGATGGTGAAGTAGGCCAGAAAATTTCAGGTTCTCCAAACTTCCCCTACTAAAAAAAGAGCATCACCTCAAAGCGAACAGAGCAGCAGAAATGAAAGTAGGGTTAAAGGAGTTGTCCTAAGACAGCTTGAGAGATCTGACTTCCAGAGGAGAAGGGGTAAACATCTGGAGGACTCAACTGCAACCCAGGGGCAAACAGTCAGGAGTGATAGAGTCAGGACCCTCAGGTCTATGTAGGGGGATCTCACAGCTTAGTGGGGTCTTGGGCTGTGGCTGTGGCTGAGAAGGAGTAAGGGTGGCAGAGGGATGGGGACCCTTCTGGCTGGGGGCACTTGCAGGAGAATGGAATTCCTGGTTTCAGTTTCAGGGCAGAGGAGAGAAATGAAGTTTGCAGCTGTCAGAGGGACCAAAGGGTGCAAGAGCATTGGGGGGCTGCATTGTTGGGGATTCTAGCCATGGCTTGTGTGTGGGGGGGTAGTAGTGGAGAAGTGCCTGAGATTGAGCCCCTCAACAGAGCTCAGAAAATAACCACAAGAATGGTTGAGGTTTAGGGCACCACTCCCCACATCTGATTACAATAAGAAGCTCCTAAAAATGAAACAAAATTATGAATAAGCAAAGGAGGAAGAACCCAACTATAAGCAGCTACTATGGAAATCGAGAAGATCTGGCTTCTTATCCAGAGGAAGATAATGAAGTTTTAAAAACCACTTCTAATTCAAAGAGAGCTGTTACAAGCCCCAAAAGAATTCTTGGAAGCACTTAAAAAGGACTTTGAAAATCAAAGCATAGAGATTCTAGAAAAATTAGAGGAAAAAAAGTCATCAAAGAAAATCAAGGAAATTGTAGGAAGAAAGTCAATCAATTGGAAAAAGAGTCAAAAACAATATAAAATCCTTGAAAATTAGAATTAGGCAAGGGGAAGCTAATGACATTATTTAACAACAAGAAATAATAAAATCAAAAGAATGAAAAAATAGAAGAAACATCTTATTAAAAAATAAGTGATCTTAAGAACAGATCAAAAATAGACAGTATAAGAATTGTTGGACTACTTGTAAGTTACAATATTACAAGAAGTTAAAGGAAATTGGCCTGAAGTTTTACAACAAGAAGATAAAGTAGAATAGGGAAAAAAAGAAGAAAAAAAAACCCCAAAACAAAACCACTAACTACTACCTGAAAAAGATCCCAGGATGAAAACTTAAGGAATATCATAGTTAAGTTTAAAAACTCCAAGGATAAAAAAATAATTCAAGCAATAAGAAAAAAAAAACAAAAAACAAAAAACAATTTACCACAGAACTACAATCAGGATCACACTGGAGCTAGCTAGTATTTTACATTAAAATACCATAAGCCTTGGAATATACTATTTCAAAGAGCAAAAGAGCTGAGATTGGAATCCAAAAAAAAATGAATATAATCCCACACAAACAAAAAAGAGATATTCAATGAAGTAAAAGACTTTTTAGATATTTGTGAGAAAAAGACCAGAACTCAATGAAAAATTCGACATAAGATTTAGGAGAAACATCCATCAATTATTAAAAATCAATTACTCAATAAGGTTAAACTGTTTACTCATATATGAAAATATCAGCACTCTTAAGATTGTCATCATTACTTGAACTGTTTGAAAAAAAGTCTTGGGCTGATCTGAGTAAAATGAGTTAATTCTAAAAGATAAAACTAGGGAGAGGCAAAAAAGAGCAATTATCTCATACAAATGAGGCGTGAAAGGAAGAATTGATAGAGAAGAAGCAAATGGGGATTGGTAGAGCTAGAAGCTCTCACTGGAATTGGGTTAAAGAGGGAACAACATGTCCATCTAGATGGGTATAAAATTCTTCTAAGTTTATAAAGAAATAAGAGGTAGAATAAGGGACAAATTTTTAGAAGGGTGTGTAGATTAAGAATTGGGATGGGACAGAGGATACAGGGGTAGGTGGAACAAGAAATAAGACAGCAAGGTAATTGTTGGAAGCAAATTAGGTAAGGAGGGAATAGGGTAAATGGTAGAGAAGGAAAAATAGTGAGGAAAAATAGGATGAAGGGAAACTAATTATAACTTTGTATATGAATGGGATGAATGTACCTATAAAATGGAAATGGAGAGGAAAGCAGAATAGATTAAAAATTAGAATTCAACAATATGGCATTTACAAGAAACAATTACAAATGAGAGATATATACAATTAAAATTAAGGCCTGGAATAGAATTTGTTGCACTTTAGATGATGTAAAAAATGCAAGGGTAGGGGCAGCTAGGTGGCGCAGTGGATAGAACAGCCCTGAAGTCAGGAGGACCCGAGTTCAAATTTAGTCTTAGACACTTAACATTCCCTAGCTGTGTGACCCTGGGCAAGTCACTTAAGCTCAATTGCCTCAGCAAAAAAAAGCAAAAAAAAAATACAGGGATAGCAATCATATCTCAGACAAAGTTAAAGCTACAATAAATTTAATTTAAAAATAAATAGCAAAACTATGTATCACTAATATTCAGTATTGTTTTAGAAATACTAGCAATAGCAATAAGTGAAGAAAAAGAAATTGAAAGGTTCAAAATGGGAAATGAGGTAATAAACTACCTTTTTTTTCTTTGAAGCAAGCTTTATTTTTATAAGTACAGTGTTCATTTTTTTCTTTTTTTTTTTTTTAAATTTTTATTAATACTTTTTATTTGCAAAACATATGTATGGGTAATTCCTAAACATTACCCCTTACAAAGCTTTCTGTTACAAATTTTTCCCCCCTACTCCCCACCTCTCCCCTAGATGGCAGGATATCCGCTACATGATAATTATGTTAGAATACTTAAGAAATCGAATATATGTATAGTTATTGCATCATTTTTTGTGCAGGAGAAATCATATCTACAAGAAAGAATAATCTGATAAAGGAAATACAATGCAAGCAAACCTCAATAGAGAATATGAAAATGTTATGTTGTGGTCCACATTTCACATCCCCCTCTCTGAGTGTATATGGCTCTCTTCACCGAACAATTGGAACTGGTTTGAAGCATTTCATTGTTGAAGAGAGTCATGTCCATTAGAACTGATCCTCATATAGTATTGTTGTTGCCGTGAATAATGGTCTCCTGGTTCTGCTCACTTCGCTCAGCATCAGTTCATGCAAGTCTCTCCAGGCCTCTTTGAAATCGGCCTGCTGGTCGTTTCTTACAGAACAATAATATTCCATAACATTCATATACCATAATTTATTCAGCCACTCTCCAATTGATGGGCATCCATTCTAAACTACCTTTTTTTTTTCTTTTTTTTACAGATAATATAATTATATACTTGTAAAATTCTGAAAATTGAACTAAAAATAGTTGAAACAATAATTTTAGCAAAGTAATAGGATTCCAACTAAAACCACATAAGTCATCAGCATTTTTATATATCACTAACAAAATCCTGAAGGAAGAGATAGCAGTAGATATCCCATTTAAAATAATTGTAGGCAATATAAAGAGTGTACCTCTCAAAACAGACCCAGGAATCGCACGAACATTCTTTATACAAATAAAGTTAGATTTAAATAATTGGAGAAATATTAATTGTTTGTGGGTAGGTAAAGCCAACATAATTAAAAATGACAATGTCATCTAATTTATTCAATACCATCCCATTTAAATTACTAAATAATTATTTTTCTGATTTAGAAAAAATAATTATAAGAATTCATTTGGAAGAACAGAAGGTCAAGAATTTCAGAGAGAGTAATGGAAAAAAAAAAATATATATATATAAAGGAAGGAGCTTCAGAAGTACCAGACCTCAAACAACATTATAAACCAGTAAATATAAAAACTATATGGTACTGGCTAAGAAATAGAAAAGGAGATCAGTGGAACAGAATAGACATACAATACACAATAGTAAAGGAATATAACATCCTTGTGTCTGACAAATGCAAAGATTTAAGTTTTGGGGATAAGACTGATATTATTTGATAAAATATTAAATTACTTGATAAAAATTTTAAAAAAATTGCTGGGCAAACTGGAAAACACCTTAGCATAAATTGGTCATAGACCAATATCTTAAATTAAATCCCAAGATAAAGTCAAAATGAATACATGACCAAGATATAAAGGGAGATATCAAAAGAAAATTAGAACATGGTATATATTACCTATGACACTCATGAATAGGAGAACAACTTAGGAATAAACTAGAGATAGCATTATACAGTGTAAAATGAATAATTTAGACTATTTTAAATCAAGAAGTTCTTGTACAAATAAAACTAATGCAGTCAAGATTAAAAAGAAAAGAGAAAATTGGAGGGAAATTTTAAGTCTTTTGATAAAGGTTTCATTTCTGAAATATATAAAGAACTTTGTCAAATTTAATAGAATATGAATTATTCCCAAATTGATAAATGGTCAAAGGATATGAATAAGTAATTTTTCAATGAAATTAAAACTATATAGTCATATAAAAATAGTTTAAATCATTATTGATGCAAATTAATACAACTTTGGGGCAGCTAGATGGCGCAGTGGTTAGAGCACCAGCCCTGAAGTCAGGAGGACCTGAGTTCAACTCTGGTCTCAGACACTTCCCAGCTGTGTGACCCTGGGCAAGTCACTTAACCCCAATTGCCTCAGCAAAAAGCAAAAAAAAAAAAAAAAACAAAAACAAAACCAAATTAATACAACTTTGAGATATCAATTTACCCTTTTATATTGGTTAAAATGATATATGACCTTTAGTTGAGGAAGGGCTAAATAAATTCTTCCTTCCTTCCTTCCTTCCCTCCCTCCCTCCTTCCCTCCCTCCCTCCCTCCCTCCTTCCCTCCCTTCCTCCTTCCTTCCTTCCTTCCTTCCTTCCTTCCTTCCTTCCCTCCCTCCCTCCTTCCTTCCTTCCTTTATTTTCTTCTTTCCTTCCTTCCTTCCTTCCTTCCTTCCTTCCTTCCTTCCTTCCTTC
>JAJPUD010031700.1:788-12370 GCA_023553655.1 Myrmecobius fasciatus | reverse complement strand
TTTTTTTTTTTTTTGCTGAGGCAATTGGGGTTAAGTGACTTGCCCAGTGTCACACAGGTAGGAAGTGTTAAGTGTCTGAGACCAGATTTGAACTCAGGCCCCCCTGACTTCAGGGCTGGTGCTCTATCCACTGCGCCACCTAGCTTCCCCCTTTCTTCTCTTTTTCTATCATTCTTTCCCTCTCTTTTTCTTCCCCACTCTGTTTTCTCTCCTAAGTTTTATGTCTTTCTGAGACATAGAAATTGATATAAAGAAAAACCTCCTAATACTTAGGGCTTTCTAAAAGTGGAATGAACTACTTCAAGAAGTGGCAATTTCCCACTCCTTAAGAGTCTTCAAATGTAAGTGGCATAGCCATATATAGAATATTTTATAATGGAAATTTCTTTTCATTCATGGACTAGACTAATTGACTTTTAAAGTTCTTTCCAAACCTTAAATTCAGTAATTCTGCAAAATTATACATAATTTGGCCACCCTTCTCCTCTCTCTCTAGATCATTTTGTCCTTATTCAAAATGTTTTACTAGGTTAACATTTTCTAATTTTATTACTATATGTTAAAGAATTAATCAACAACAAAAATTTATTAATCCCTGCTAAAATGCCATGCCTGGTTTTCTGCTTTTGCAATCCCCTACCCATAGTATCTGAGCATACTTAAGCAATGTTATCTCCCCAGACAGAGGCTAAAAGGTTCTTTGTGTCAGCAACTAAACATCACTGATCTTAGTGACTCTGATCATTATACTCTAGTCTTCCATTGATTGGATTTTCTGTCTCTGGACTCCAGTCTTTGGCCAGAATTCTGATATTCTAGGAACAGGTAGGAATGTTGAGATATGAGTCTAGAAGGTAAATATAAAGTGGAATATCAGTGTAAAACGGAAAAGACTGAAAGGATATAAATAGTTAGCCAAGAACTTAAACTGAATCCAAAACCTGATTTTCAATTCAGGTAGGCACTGGTGCAGGTAATTAGCATAATTCACATTGAAATAGGAATGTGGTCTTTATCAGAAAAATCTGCTGGTGCTTAACCATTAGAAGATAAGAGTTCAAGATCAGGAAGCCAATGGGACTGTAAGGTAGAAGTCAAGAAACCTGGGGATATCATGAACATAATTGTCTTGTCTGAAGTCTTGGAAATAGAAATATCTCAATGAAAAAAGAAGATGGAATGATGAAGACTGAGCTGTTGTAAAAACCAAGAGTTGAAAGCTGAAGAAGGAAGAAAAATGAATGAAGACTTTAAGGGATAAAGAGCCAGAAATGAAAGAAGAGTGTCACAAAAATTAAGAGAAAAAAAAAATGGATTGGTTAGTATTATCAAATGCTTCAGAGAGGTCAAGGAAAATGAGAAGTGAGAAAATTTGCTCAATGATGCTGATAGATTGCTTCTTACAAAAACCCCAAAAAAGGATATGATTTAATCAAAATAAGTGGAATTATAAAAAGAAACACTAATTCATATGGCCCAGCCAGAATTGTGAAATGAAGCCAAAATTTAGAGCTTTAAATTTATTCCTTTGATTCCTTCTCACTCTTTCCCCAATCCACACATTTTTACCAATAGAGTATTCTCCCTTCATTCATGCAGTGTCAGACATTTGTCAGCTTAATTGGAGATCCAATTGTAATACTCAGCTATCTTAAAGATTTGTGACACTTCTCACAAAAACTTTGTCTCTAAAAGGCAATGGATATATTACAATAAGATGATGAAAAATATCTGGGGAAAAGGTTTCTTCACTGTTCTTTTCTTCTTTCAATTTTATCTTCTCTGATGTTTCTTCTAATATTTCACATGTAAAAAAAAACCATGATGTTTGAAAAAAATATTAAGATTTCAAATCATTATTTCGTGGCTATCTATTGCCTCTTCGGACATTCCCATCCCTTTCATCATGTATTTATTACTTGGCTCTCAGATTTTCTCATCTCGATCTTCTGCTGTCATACTAAAGGACTTCCAACATACATGTTAATATATTTGTTCAATTTCTTAAATTGCCTATTCCTCAAACTACCCAGTTCTCACAATCTACTCCTTTGTTCCACTGCAGCTACACACAGAGATGGTCATACCATGGAATTTGCCATTACCTCCAAGTGTTCTGCTTTCATGTTCATAAACTATTAAATTCCTTTTTTTGGTTATAATCTTTCATCTTTCCATCTTTATACTTTATGACCCCCTTACTCTAGTCTTCATCCTCATTTTGACCTCTATTTTCTCTACTTTAGTTAGGAATCACCCTTATACTGGCTACATTCTCCTTCTTTCCCTATTCTTCCCCATCATAAACCAGTTCAACTCTGTGTTGTCTTCTCAACTCTCTATTGCTGATCATGCCTTCCTAATTCCCTACCCATAATTACTACCACAACACATTCTTCACTCCTACTTTTCTTCCTCTCTTTTTTCCTCCCCCCACCCTTCATTTTCTTCTTATCTACAAACATGTCCCTGACTCTCCCCTTCATAAAAACAAACCCTCACTGGATCTCATCTCTTTTAGCATACTTTATCTTTCTTCCCCTTCTCAGTTTGAGAAAAGTCATCCTTGATAAAAAAAAAAAAAAAAAAAAAACACCTACTTTTGATTCCCTCTCTCCTCTCACTTTTTTTCTTTTTTTTGCTAAGGCAATTGGAGTTAAGTGACTTAGCCAGGGTCACACAGCCAAGAAATGTTAAGTGTCTGAGGCCAGATTTGAACTCAGGTCCCTCCTGACTTCAGGGCTGGTGTTCTATCCACTGTGCCACCTAGCTGCCCTTTATCACTTTTTTCTAAACCTGCAATCTGGTTTCCAGAATCATCATTCAACTGAAACTGTCATTTCAAAAATTGCAAATTATCCCTTAATTGACAAGTTTAATGATATTTTCTTAATCTTGATTTCCTATACTAGTTCTTTACACGAAGTGTAACAGTGGTATCACCCAATGCTCCATTCTAAACCCCTTCTCTTTTCACTGTCATTAGGTGATCTCATCAGTTCCTATGCATTCAGTTATTGTTTCTATGTTGATAATTTTCTGAACTCTCCAGTTCCAATCCCTTTTTTGAACAACATTCAGGTCTTTCATAATACCCAATACACGTTTTGAACTTGATTTCCCCAAGCCATCTTGAGTTCAATATATCAAAAAGAAATGATTATCTTTTCCCCTAAGAGCTCCCTAATTTTGGATTCTCCTATTATAGTCAAGGGCACTGCCATTTTCCTGGTCATACAAACCAACAACTTTAGTTTCACTCTGGATTCTTTATTTTTACTTACTTCATATATTCAATCTTTTGTCAAATTTGGGTGTTTCTACCTTCACAATATCTCTTATATACACATCTGTCTCTCCTCTCATCTAGCTACACCCTACTTCAGATCTTCACCACCTTTCACATAACAGACTTTTCTCACTTATTCATTTGCCACCATGATTTTTATAAAGTGTAAGTCTGACCATATCAACATCTTGCCTCACTCCATGGGGAGCTCCAGTGTCTCCCTGAAACTGCTAGGATTAAATGTGTTCTCTTCTGTTCGATGTGGCTAATGTTTTTCATAAACTGGCCTCTTCCTATACTTTAATCCACTCCATGAATTCAGTGGATACAGATAAATTGACCAAGCAGATTTTCCATTAACAAAGCATTCTGCCACCTTTCTCCATACCTTTGTACTGGCTGTCCCCCATGCCTGGAAGGTTTTATACCCTCATCTTTGCATCTTCCTGCCTCCTTCAGACTTCCTCTCAACTGTCACCTTTTATAGGAGGCCTTTTCTTCTCTCCTTTAGTTGTTGATGTCTTCTCCTTTGAGATTCATTTGAGGCTAGTCAGGCAGTCAGCCTATAAGCATTTATTACATGCCAGTCACTATGCTAAATGCTATAGTTACAAAAAAAATGTATTCCCTGATATCAAAGCGTTGACCTTCTAATAGGAAAGACCACGTTTTAAATATTGTAGATGTGTGTGTGTGTGTGTGTGTGTGTGTGTGTGTGAACACACATACTTACTGTTGTAATGACAAAGTATGGTATTCATTTTCTCTCACTTAGGCTATAATAGTCTCCTAAAAGCTCTCTCTCCTTTAATCTCTCCCTCCTCCAAATCATGCTGTGTATATATACCTGCTATATTTATCATCCTATATGATATATATGTGAATATTACCAAATGGTTATAATCATAGTGTATATAACTGATCAAAAACTTTTATTAACTCTGTACCTCTTACCAAATAAAGCTTAAACCAGTTCATTTAATTCAACTCAAAAATTTATTATGTGTCTCCTGTATGCAGAGCACTTTATTAGGCACTGAAAGATATCCATATTTTGAGGAATAAAAAGTTGTTTCTATGATGAAGCACATAATGAAGTAGGAAGATATGATCCATGGACAAACTGTTATAATAGAAAATCCTGCATAAATAGATATACTTATAAGAGAGGTAGAAAACAGCTAATAACTATGTGGATCAAGGTAGCAACTGATAGCATTCAAATTGGCTTTAAATGACAAGTAGAAATTTAGTAGGACAAGAAGGTATATTGTAGACATTCAACTGTGTGAGCAAAAATGAGAATTTGCCGGGGATCAGGGATAGTTAAAAGTCTAATTTAGTTAGAAATTATAATAAGTAGAAATAAATACTATAATATGGAGTTAGAAAGATTTTTTTTACAGTTTTGTAATAGTATTCTTTTTCTGTCTTTATCTCAAATTACATGTATTATACTTCAGCAAAACTGACCTGCTCCTATTTTGCCATATATGTCTAAATTTCTCATGTCTATGAATTTTTTCATACCATTTCCTATTCTATTATGCCTTTTACCCTTTCCATCGAAATACTACCTATCCTTCGAGGCCAAATTTAAATGACACATTATTCACGAAACATTTCATGATTTTCCATAGAAGTAAAGTATCTTTACTCCATAAATTTAAAAAAGAAACTTTGTCATTATTTTTCCCTATTTGATTTTTTCTCCTTCTTACTTCTGTTGTCCAAATTGAACAGTACAAATAAGAAATCTCTACTAGCAAATATGCAAAGTGTAACAAAACAAACTCTCATATTGACCATGTCAAAAATATGAATTTTCTGCATTTAAATTTTATCACTCCATGGATTATGTCTTCATTAAGAACACTGATAAGTCCTTCTGGATTTTTAAAGTTCATAGTGCTAGATCTTCAGAGTGATCAGTTATATCTTGGAATAAAATTCTATGGATCTAGAGTCCCTGGACTCTATCTTCTGATTTAACACTGTTGGTGAATTCCTGCTTCTCCCAAAAGCTTCCTAGGTCCATTCTGTGGTTCTCCAAAAATCCTGGTACTTTCTCATTGCTGCTTCCAGATACATTGTCTTCCATACTACAAGTGGCTCTAACCCATTCATTATCTTGTTGAAAGGCTTCCATCTTTTTTTGCCTTTTTTGTTCATAGATTTATGGCAGACTCTTTGTGCAGTTCTGTGGTAAATGATGTTGTGTACTCTAGCTTTTCACTGGATTTCTTGACTCTTATTTGAATCAGTATTCTGTGTGTGTGTGTGTGTGTGTGTGTGTGCACGTGCACATGTGTTGGACTGCCTTTTTCTTTAAATGTAGCCATATTAGCTTGGGAATCCAACTTACCCATGATGAATAATTTTCAATATTACTTTTACAAAAGGAAAAATGGGATTCAATAGTTAGAATTTTGATAAATTGACCAAAATAACTTGATCACTTAGTAACAACTCTTCTGTATATCAAGGAATATGTACCCTTTTCTCCCAATTTAAAAATCCTAAGCTGTTATTGATAATAGTTTCTATATTGCTAATAGTTCCTCTTTCAATTCTGTCTGTCTCTCTCCATAGTATGAAATTTGAATTTCGTTGTAAGAAGAATTTTTATGTCATACTTTTATAGCTAAAAGGAGCTTGAGAGATTATTTAGTCCATTTCTCTTCTTTTAGAGATCAAAGAAATGAGTCTGAGAGAGGTTACACAGGGGTTAAGTAAAAGAGACAGAGCTCATTTTTAGAAATTTTGTGTTATATCCATTATGCCACAGTGAATGAGGTATTCTGATTTGTTAATAAAGCCTGTGACAACTGTAAGTAGAAACATCTTTGCTACAGAATTCAGTAATTGTTTTCTTTAAAGTATTGTGATTTAAAAAAAGTATTTCATTAGGTTTCATCTTTAATGTCAAGGTAATGGTTATAGATCATAGCTTTGTTGTATGTAGTGTCAAACCTGGGCCTTTGGTCTTGGCAGATAGTTGTAGAAATAAACATCTTGTATTAACTTTGGAAGTGTAGCCTTTTCTTCATTTCATTAGACTTCCTTGGAAGCATAAGGGAAAGCTACTTCTACATACAATTAGATAGAACTGATAGAGTATTAGAATAATTCAGAGCAAAACTGAACAGATCTCCAGTAGTATGTCAGGTGAGCCACATTACTCTGTGGGTAAGGTTCCATAGACGGCAATTAACCTTTTAAATGTATTTTTGTTGTTGTTGTTGTTGTTCAGTCATTTTAGTTGTGTCTGACTTGTCATAACAGGGTTAAGTGACTTGCCTAGAGTCACTAGTTTGAATAGTGTATCACTTTTCGTTCTTCACCCCAGACCTCCTTCCATTACTGATGCATTCTTAATTCCAACAATTTTTTTTAGAAAAATTTAATGTGACTTGCTTTTTTTTTATTTGCAAAACATATGTATGGGTAATTCTTCAACATTAACCCTTACAAAGCTTTCTGTTACAAATTTTTCCTCCCTACTCCCTACCCTTTCCCTAGATGGCAGGATATCCACTACATGTTAATTATGTTAAAATACTTGACAAATCGAATATATGTATACATATTTCCACACTTATCATTGTTGTACAAGAAAAATCTTATCTACAAGAAAGAAAAATCAGATAAAGGAAGCACAATGTGTGACTTGCTTTTTTTAAAAAAAAATGTATAATAAATGTTATAATTCCTACATTCAAAACTGCCTTGTTTGTTCTTCCTTCTGAAATTATTTAGGTTCTCTTCTGTTCAAAATATAGGAATAATTATGCCTTTTACCTGTTCCATGTTATATTTTCATCCCTACTAATAAGTTCTTTTCTTTTTGCCTTTTGCAAAAAGTGTCTCTTTTGCTTTCTTTAAAATTCTTTGTACCACCAATCTAAGCTTATTTTGAAGTCTAGATTTCTTAAATTTTTTTTTGTTACAATTGCCATGTTTTATTTTAATTCCCATAATTCTTGTTATAATCTGTATCTCAAGTAGTTCTGGCCATACCATCTTGGCATTTGGGGATTTTACTCAGTTCTAGAAATTGGACATTTCTTAAATAAAGTAATTATGAAAACATAGTTAAGATATGTCAGATGAGTCAGATAAATCTTGAAGCAATAGAAAAACAATCATTACTTTTTTATATGGTGAAAGTATACCCTTGTGAAAATACCATGCAGGTTTTAAATCTGCATGCCTTAAGCAAATATTCATTGAGCATAGGTTCAGTTTTCAATACCTGGATGGGTCTGTGATTGCATCCATTTGATATTCTCAGTACTGATGAAGCTCACAGCTCATTCACATTATCATTTTGTGAAATCCCTGTTAGAATCAATATGGAATGTTCTATAAAGAATGTGCCTCCTATGCTAGAGGCTTTCTCTGGTTCTTTTAATATTTTATGGCTAACAACATAAGAATTGGACTTCTCATCTATTTTCCCTGCCTTATTGACAAATTGACTTTCTTCTATCCTTAATCATGTGTGATTTTAATGGTGTCTTTTATACCCCTTCCCTGGATAAATCATTGTTGGCAATATTTTATAGCCTACTTTTTAAAATATTGCATATACGTTCATGTTTAGTCTTGTGATATCTCTTCTATTTTCCATGATTTTTTAGAGATCCTCAGGAGCAGGTTTAGGAGCCCCAAATACCAGTTCTTTAAAATAGACTGAGATAGTTGTTTTGGATTTGGTGACTGGAATTCTTTTGAGATTAGTAAGGTGTTCTGTCCTTACTTAAGTTTTAGTTCTCTGTTAAGCATTTATGCGGGGATTTTTTTTCCCTTGGTAGAAAAGACAAAAGCAAAATATAGGAGCAATATTGTCTTTTACTTGTTGCATGTTATAATCTCAGCTCTACTAAATAGTCATTCTTTTTCTTTTTTTTTTTTTGCCTTTTCCAAAAAATGCCCCTTTTATTTTCTTTAAAATTCTTTATACCAGCAATCTAAGCTTAATTTGAAGTTTAGCTTTCTTAGGTTAAAAAAAAAAAGAATTGTTTTAGCATTTAAAAAAGTTAAAGATTAGGGTACGGATAAAGGCCTCATCTCTAAAATATATAGAGAATTGTCTCATATTTATAAGAATTCAAGCCGCTCTCCAGTAGATAAATAGTCAAAAGATATGAACGGACAATTTTCAGATGAAGAAATTGAAACTATTTCTAGTCACATGAAAAGGTGCTCCAAATCACTATTGATCAGAGAATGCAAATTAAGACAACTCTGAGGTACCACTACTCACCTGTCAAATTGGCTAAGATGACAGGAAAAGATAATGACGAATGTTGGAGGAGGTGTGGGAAAACTGGGACACTGATACATTGTTGGTGGAACTGTGAATGGATCCAACCATTCTGAAGAACAATTTGGAACTATGCTCAGAAAGCTATCAAACTGTGCATATCCTTTGACCCAGCCATGATTCTATTGGGCTTATATCCCAAAGAGATCTTAAAAGAAAGAAAGGGACCCACATGTGCAAGAATGTTTGGGGCAGCCCTTTTTGTAGTGGCTAGAAACTGGAAAGTGAATGGATGCCCATCAATTGGAGAGTGGCTGAATAAATTATGGTATATAAATGTTATGGAATATTATTTTTCTGTAAGAAACGACTAGCATGACGATTTCAAAGAGGCCTGGAGAGACTTGCATGAACTAATGCTGAGCGAAATGAGCAGAACCAGGAGATCATTATACACGGCAACAACAATATTATATGATGATCAATTCTGATGGACATGGCTCTCTTCAACAATGAAATGTTTCAAACCAGTTCCAATTGTTCAGTAAAGAAGGCCATATACACCCAGAGAGAGGGGCATGAGATATGGACAACAACATATCATTTTCATGCTCTATATTGATGATTGCTTGCATTGGGTTTCCTTTTTCAGATTTTTTTTTTTTGTTCATGTAGATACGATTGTTCTTGCACAGCAAGATAATTATGGAAACATGTATACATATATTCGACTTCTCAAATATTTTAATATAAATAACATGTAGTGGACTTCCTGCCATCTAGGGGAGGGGAGAGAAATAGGGGGGGAAATTTGTAATGGAAAGCTTTGTAATGCTCAATGTTGAAGAACTACCCGTTCCTTCCAGGGGTGGAGCCATGGTGGCGGAGATCAGACAGGAGTCTCTGTAACCTCCTCTAACTTTCCCTCAAACCAACAACATATGGAGCCTCTAGACTGATTTTGAAGCAAAAAAATCCACAATATCTGGAGGACAACACGATTCTAGAAGAAGATACTCTGGAAGAACCTCAAAACAGGTCTGTTTTAATTGGGCAGGGGGGTGGTCTGCTGAACACAGACTGCAGCGCAGGGAGACCAGGGCAGGGAGCTGGAGAAGGGAGCTGGAACAGGAGTCAGAATGGGAGTGGTAGCTTTGTGCTTTTCACACACCTGGGAGTCTTCTGAGGGCCTCTTGGGCCAATCTGTCCTGATTGTGGGCAGATGGTTTGGGGGCTCTGCCTTTTGTGGGGGGTATATTGTGAACCGCTGAACTCCTGATGGGCATTGGACCTAGCTGCCATTACACGACACCCTAGGGTGATCAAA
Source organism: Myrmecobius fasciatus (assembly GCA_023553655.1). Taxonomy (NCBI): domain Eukaryota; kingdom Metazoa; phylum Chordata; class Mammalia; order Dasyuromorphia; family Myrmecobiidae; genus Myrmecobius; species Myrmecobius fasciatus. The sequence continues at coordinate 2,485 of JAJPUD010031700.1, read as the reverse complement.
TCAATCAGCAGGACCGATCAGCACCAGAAATAATTCAATCAGTGGAGCTTCCCAGTACCTGAAATAATTCAATCAGCAGAACCGCCCCAGGGTGAACTAAAGCAGAATTGCCCAGCACCTGACATAATTCAATCAGAGGAGCTCCCAAGTACCTGAAAGAACTCAATCAGCAGAACTGCCCCAAGGCAAATTAAAGCAGCTGTCCCACCTTTGCCCTAAACAGACCTCACACCTTTAAAAAAAAATGAATAAAAAACCAAAAAGAGCTCTCAACATATTCAACTTTTATGGAGAGAGGGAAGAACAGACCTCAAATCCTGAGGCCGCTAAAGGTAAAGCAACTCCAGAAAAAGCCCCAAAGAGAGACATAAACTGGTCTCCATGTCACAAGGCTTTCTTTGAAGATTGCATAAAAAATCTTAAAAGAGAGTTAGAAGAAACATGGGGAAACGAAATGAGATCACTGCAAAATAAAATAGAAAAAAATGGAAAAAGAATGCAATGAACAAAAAATGTAATTGGTCAATTGCAAAAGGAACTAAAAACAGTAACTGAAGAAAATAAGACATTAAAATTTAGAATCGAACAATTGGAAATGAATGACTCATTAAGACTTCAAGAATCAGTCAAACAAAAACAAAAAAATGAAAAGATAGAGAAAAACGTGAAATATCTCCTAGGAAAAACAACTGACCTGGAAAATAGATCTAGGAGAGACAATCTAAGGATTATAGGGCTTCCTGAAAGCCATGAAAGGTTCTTTTTTTGAACCTAGACACTATCTTCCAGGAAATAATAAAAGAAAACTGCTCTGATATCTTAGATCCAGAAGGCAAAATATTCCTTGAAACAATCCACCAATCACCTCCTGAAAGAAACCCAAAAATTAAGTCCCCCAGAAATATCGTGGCTAAATTCCAGAACTATCATACCAAGGAAAAGATATTACAAGAAGCCAGAAAGAAACAATTTAAATATTGGGGAGCCAAAATTAGGCACAGGACCAAGCAGCTTCTACTTTGAAGGATCGAAGGGCCTGGAATCAGATATTCCAAAGGGCAAAGGAACTTGAATTACAGCCAAGAATAAGTTACCCAGCTAGAATGAGCATTATCTTCCAGGGAAGATGGTCATTTAATGATATAGGAGAATTTCACCTATTTCTACTGAAAAGGCCAGAACTGAACAAAAAAATTGATCTATAAACACAGAACACAAGAGAAACATAAAAAGGTAACAAGAAAAAAAAAGCTCTTCAGAGCTATATTTATGTTATAGATACTTATAGAATGAGGGTTGATTTTATCAATCTGTTATTACATTATGATTATGATATGATTGCTGTGATTTTATTATGATGATATGATTATTGTGATTTTATGATTATTATGATATGATAAACTGAAAAAGAAATTAGAGGTAGAAAAGGGATAACACTGGAAGAAGAGGAAAAGGAGGTAAAATAAGGGAAATTACATCACATGTAGGGGCAAAGAAAACCTATAATGATTGAGGGGAAAAAAGGGAGGGGAATGAGAATTGGGTTAATCTCCATCTCATCAGATTTGGCTGTGAGGGAATAATAGACCTACTTATAAGGAAACCAGAGGGAAAGGGGGAAAAAGGGGGTGGGTGGGGCTCTAAATGGGAAGGATTGTTTGAGGGAAGTGGTTATCAAAAGCAAAATAGTAGGAAGG
>JAJPUD010031699.1:1142-12371 GCA_023553655.1 Myrmecobius fasciatus | reverse complement strand
GGGATGCTGCTGGCTGCTGGAAGGAGGTAACTGATATAACAGAAAAAATGGTTCCATGTGATGTCATCATTACCTTAGCAACCGTTACTAGGATAAAGGGCCAGGAATCTCAACAGCAGTGCTCTGTGAGTGTCTGTGTGTGTGTGTTTGTCTGTGTGTGTGTGTGAGAGACAGATTCAGACAGAGAGACAGAGAGAGAGCCAGAGAGACAGAAAGGGACAGAGAGAGAAGGAGGGAGAGAGACAGAGAGACAGAGGGAGACAGAGAGACAGAGAGACAGAAAGAGACTGAGAGAGAAAGAGGGAGAGATACAGAGAAAGACAGAGAGAGAGACAGAGAGACAGAGAGAGACAGAGAGACAGAGAGAGAGAGAATGAAGGAGAGAGGGAGATAAAAGGTGAGAGAGGGAGAAAGGTGGAAGCACAAGGAGAAAGATTTGTGGGAAGGATAGGCAAAGTGATAGAGTTGAGGGGAGGGGATTGTGAGAGACAGGGATAGGAGAGGGCTAGGAAAAGAGGGAGGGAAAGAGAAGGAGATTAGAGACACATTGACATAGAGTTAGAGAAGATATAGGTATAGAGAAGATAGTGATAGTGAAGATAGAGATAGATTTAGAGAAGTTAGAGAAAGATGTAGAGAAGGTAGAGGTAGGCATAAACAAGGTAGAGATAGATATTGAGAAGATAGAGATAGGTATAGAGAAGTTAGAGATAGATAAAAAGATAGAGATAGATATAGGGAAGGTAGCGATACATAATTATATAAAGATATAGAGAAGTTAGAGATAAATATTGAGATAGAGATATAGATAAGATAGAGATAGATAGAGATAGAGAGAGAGAAGTTAGAGATGGCATTAAGATAGAGATAGATATAGAGAAGATAGAGGTGGTTATAGAGAAGTTAGAGATAGATATAAAGATAGAGATAGAGATAAGATAGAGATAGATATAGGGAAGTTAGAGATAGTATTAAGATATGCTGGTGCCTATGTGACTGATATACATCTTTACAAAGAGCAAACAGGGACTAAGAAAAGCATGCATAGAAAAAAGGTTTTAATAGCAGGAAATGGCACTCTGGAGAAACAAGTTTTACCTAACAACACATGATCCTGTTGTTCAGGAACCACTTACAGGCCAGGGGAAAGGTCAAGGAAATTCGGGTTGTATTGACGTCAAGAAATTGTATGTAAGTTCTATGCCTACGCCAGGAGAGAAAAAAGGGAGAGGGAGAGAAAAAATGTAGCTTACAATAATAAACTTGGCTGTGCCTCAAAGTGGTGTGACCTGGGTGATCTGTGAAATAAGAAACGTGGTTCGGGGATCCGCCGAAGCTTTGGAGAGGTCATTAGTGTCAGTTTGTGATCCTTTTGGTGAGTAAAGGATTTTAACACCTGGGGTCCGAACAGAAGGGACCTGTTGGTTTTGTCTGGAAGATTTCACAGACTTTTTTAAGAAGTTGGGCGAGGAAAGAAATATGGGATAATCAATGTCTATTCCCATAATCAAGCCTGGGGATAGTGAGGTATATGCTAGACAGATTTACAAATTAGTTAAAGATCAGGGAATACAAGTACATATAAAGATCTGAAGAATTTGTAAAGAAATTGTGGAAATCTTCACCTTGGTTAGAACACACTGGACTAGATCAAAAAACCTGGGCAGTTGTAGGTTCTCAAATGGCTTCATATAATAAGTACAGCCAAACTTCTTTAAAGATATTGATGTTTTCCATTATACACAGCAACAAGACTATTCGATGATCAATTTTGATGGACATGTTTCTCTTCAACAATGATGTGATTCAAACCAGTTGTTCTTCGATGAAGATAGTCATTTACAATCAGAGAGAGGCCTGTGGGAACTGAGAGTGAACCACAACACAGCATTTTAACGCTTTCTGTGAATATTTCCATGCATTTTGTTTTCCTTCTTAGGTTGTTTTTTTCTTCTTCTCTTTCTAGATATGATGTTTCTTGTGCAGTAAGATAACTGTATAGATATGTATACATGTATTGTATTTGTCATATAATTTATCCTATTTAGCATGTATTAGATTACCTGTCATCTAGGGATGGGGGGTGGGGGGGAGGAGGGGAAAAGCTTGGGAAAAAACTGTTTTTGCAAAGGTCAATGTTGAAAGGTCACTCATATGTTTTGTAAATAAAAACTTTATATAAAAAAAATAAAATAGATATTGATGTTTTCTTATATAAGTTAGTAAAAACAGTATTACAAGGAGGTTTCTCTCTTCCTCCTATCTTAGTAACAGAGGAAGCTCAAACGGGAGGTTCTTTAAATAGTGATCAAGAGGAGAAAGTCGAAATGCCCAAAAATGAAAGTAAAAAGGAAACGGCTGTGTATCGGTCCATATATCCTTCATTAGGGTGGCTTAAAACACCACAGAGAATGGAGGAGGATGTACTTCCTCCTCCACAGCTGCCCTTGCTGCCACCTCCGCCTGAATGCAATAATCCTGAAATGAATACTAATGAGGAATTACTAGGAGCCAGAAATCTACTACAAGAAGTTAAAAGGTTATTACTAGAAAGCAAAGAAACTAAACTTATAAATAAAGAAATTGACTCAGAAGCAAGGATCTGTTCTGGGCAAAAACAAAAGTAGCACAAGCAATTTTACAAGCTGGGGAAGAAGGAGAGGATATCTCACAATGGGATAAGGAGTTCTTTCCAGTGGATTTAACAGATCCACAGAGAACATATTCGCCTATTCCCTATAAATTACTAAAAGATCTTAAACAAGCATGTAATGATTATGGGCCAAATTCTCCTTTTGTATTACACACCCTTGAGAATTTTGTGAATAGAACAGCTTTCCTACCTGAGGACTGGAAGGCTTTAGCAAATGCTTGTTTAACTCCGGGACAAGCAATGCTTTGGCAAGCTCAGTATGAAAAGGCAGCAATACATATTATAGCTTTACATAATTTACCAAATCCTGAAGATGTACTTCATGTCTTCATGGCTACTGGTCCTTATGCTTCCATAGACAACCAAAGAGTTTATACTAATGTATCTTATGCTGGTATAGCAGCATGTGCCATTAGAGCATGGGGAAAAAATGAAAAGGAGGGTGTCGTCCAACAGCAACTATCATCCATTAAGCAGGGCTCTGAAGAATCAATACAAGATTATGCTTCACGTTTGAAAGTTGCAGTAGACAGACATACAGGAGTTGGGGAACCAGGAAAGATAATCTCTCAACAATTATTGAGGGAAGGAATGAATAAAACAGGTAAAAGACTAACACAGGCTCTCTCTAAGGAGGCACCATTGACAGAGATTAGTGAAAAATGTAGTGAGGTAGATTATGAAACATTGCAATTAGAAACTATGGCTGAAATCATAGCCCAGGGGGTGACAGCTGGGTTGAAACATAGACAACAGGGACACAAAGGCTTACGTTGCGGCAAATTGGGTCACATGCAAGCGCAATGTCATAAACCCCCTATGGAAAATAAAACCACTTGTTTTGCTTGTGAAAAGATAGGACACATAGCCAAGTTTTGTAGAAACAGGAAAAAACAACAGGCGGGAAACGGGCGCAGGGGCTCCTCAGGAGCCCCGGATGCACATGCAATTACAATGCAGGAGAACAACACTTCAATTCCAGTTCAAACCCCTCTCGGGGAATATCAAACAGCATTCCAGAAAGCCAAGAATTCCTGGTGAAAAGTGTCAAAACAAATATAATCATTGCTCCTTTTACTACAATTGATATTGAGGTAGATGTTCCAAGAAAAGGGGGAAAATGTTTACTTGTAGGAATGCCAGCCCCTTCTGGAGTAATAGTCCATACAACAGTTTTGTACCCAGGAGAAAATTTAATATCAGTAACAAATCCACATGCGTTGCCAGCTAAAATTGACACCCAATTACCCATAGCTCGAGCCATTCCATTGAACAATACAGAACCATTAGTAGCTTTCATGCAACCTATTCAAGATGCTCGACCTTTATTGACCATCCAAATTGAAGATAGAAATTTTAATGGGATGTTACATACAGGGGCAGATGTGCCAGTTATCAGAACAGAAGAATGGCCTCCTTCATGGCCCATATACAAGGGTCAGATTGGGATAAAAGGGGTTGGAGGTCAGGAACAGGCTTTTTGTTCTCATAAATTGTTGACTTGGAGAGTAGATGATAAGATAATTCAGGCCATTGGTCATAACAGGTTTATCTACATCTTTATGGGGAAGAGAGATCATGCAAGATATGGGAGTTACTATACAAACAAACAAATGGAGGCCATTGTACAGCTAGCTGTATCTAAATTAAAAAGGAGAAATAAAAAAACCTATTTGGATAGAGCAATGGCCCCTAACTTCTCAAAAGCTATCTGCTTTCCATGAAATTGTATAGTAACAATTAGATAAAAACCATATTGAGCCCTCTTACAGCTTCTACAATCCCCTGTATTTGTTATAAATAAGAAAAGTGGAGTTTGGAGAATGTTAACTGATCTTAGGGCTGTAAACAGTATTATGCAACCTATGGGTGCTCTTCAATTAGGTCTACCATCCCCCAATATGATGCCTCAGAGGTAGGTTGTAGCCATCATGGACATTAAGGTTTGTTTTTATTCTATTCCTCTACATCCTGATGATAGGGAAAAATTTGCTTTCTCAGTACCAGCTATAAATTTACAACAGCCACCTCAGAGACATCAATGGAGAGTTTTCCCACAAGGTATGGCTAATAGTCCTACTATATGTCAAGGGTATGTTGATAAGATTATCTCACCATTAAGGGGCCTTTATGCCTCATCTGTTATCCTTCATTTCATGGATGACATATTAGTAGCCACCCTTGAGGAGCAAACGCAAGCGTTATTGCATGATATGATGGAACAATTGGCTACTTATGGTTTGCTTGTAGCACCGGAAATAATTCAAACTGAATCTCTTTTTCATTGCCTAGAACATGTATTACATGACAGTTATATCACTAGGATACCTCCTGAGATAAAATTGAATGACTATAAGACTTTGAATGATTTTCAAAAATTAATAGGGTCTATTCAATGGCTGAGAACCACCATTCCTATACTCTCATCATTAATGCATCCTTTATATTATATATTGAAAGGACCCTCAGATTTAAAATCACCTAGGTTATGGACTGAAGAAGCTAAGACAGCTATACTACAAATTATGAGAAATAGTAATATGTCCACTATTACATGGGATCAAAAATCACCCCTCAGATGTGTAATTCTTCAGGATTCTCCATTTTTTGGAGTATTCTTTCAAGACCAAGGGGTCATTGAATGGATATATCCTCAAAAGCCTATCAGAATCTTAACTAATAGAAATCAGGCATTATATCAATTTTTCTCTGAGGTAGTACAAAGAGGAATTTTATTAACTGGTATACCCCTATTCTATATCTACCACTTTGTCATGCTTACTTTGTTCACTTAATTGAATTTGAAGGGTGGGATTCTTTATTACCTTTTTGTGCTCTTTCCCACATTAGGCTACCAAAAATTGCTCAACTTTATACACAGCTTAATATAATTACTCCTTCTTCTGTGATTAATGCAACGCCTGTAGATGGTCCTAATATTTTGATTGATGCTACAAAGGATCATAGAGGTAGTTTTTATGTACCTTCTACTAATGCATTACGAGTTTTATCAACCCCTTATGACTCTACCCAGAAAAATGAAATATATGCAAGTCTATATGTATTACAACATATTTTCCCACCTTTTAATATTATTACAAATAGTCAGTACGCTTACTTAGTAGTTAAGAATTTACAGAATGCTATTATTGATGTTCGACATTCCACTTTTGCTCAATTATTATATCAAACTCAGCAGGCTTTAGCCACTTTAAAAACCCCATATATATTCTCCATGTGAAATCACATACAGATGGTAGAGGACCAATATCTGAAGGTACCAAAATTGTTGATTCTGCTTTATATAATTGTGATGTGCTTGATGCAGTACATTCAGCCCAACTTGCTCGTGATAACTTACACTTATCAGCTAGATCATTGAGAAGACTATGGAATTACAAAACAAGAAGCTTCAGAAGTCATAAAAAGATCTTTAAAATGTATACTTTTTGCCCCATAGAAAGGTGATCCTACCAAAAGCCCAAAAGGAGATAGGCCTAATGATATTTGGCAAAGGGATATTACACATTGGAGAACACAGTGTATTCATGTAACTGTAGATGTTTGTGCTAAATTTATAGTAGCTACTCTTCAACCTGGAGAGACACTGAAACGTGTTATTTCTCACTTCTACCATTGTTTTGCTTCTATTGGTGTGCCTCGCCAAATAAGGACAGATAATGGACCTTCTTTGACTTCAAAAGGTTTTCAATCCTTTTGTGTTGAATTTGGCATTACTCATGTAAATGGTGTTCCTTATAATCCTAGGGGTCAGGCTATTGTTGAACGTGCCAATAGATCCCTGAAAACACTCCTTGTTAAACAAGAAAAGGGAGTGTTTGTTATGGGGTAGGCCAAAGGGTCGTTTAACTCAAAGTATGTTGGATAAAGTGGTATTCACATATAATTATTTACAATTTGCTGCTAATGAGTTGACACCAGCCATCCGTTTTTGGCATACATCTGAGGGTGCAAGACCAGATAGCACAAAAGTACAAAAGGAACAGTTTCAAAACAAGAAACAAATGAATAGAGTGTTATGGAAAACAGAGGAGGGCGACTGGGCAGGTCCGGAAATAGTTAAGGTATGGGGTCCAGGGTATGCTCTTATTATTTCAGATGATGGAGGAGGAGAACAGTGGGTCTTGAGTAGAAGGATCGGAACAATCGGGGAACACCATGCCCAAAAAAAAGGCGAGAAGGAAGAACAAACAGAGACAGAAAAAGAAAAGAGGCAGAACATGGGGACAACAACTGAAAAAGATGATTAGTCTATATCCTATGCTGAGTCTTCAACCTAAGGATAGCTGAAACTACCACAATGAAATGGAAGAGCTTGGTAACCACGAAGCAAAGAGTGGCTGATCAACAAGGACATTGGACTTGGGGAATAATACCTGGTCCTCCTAGTATTCATGTAGTGTGTTGGGGACAGAACACAATTGATTTAAAAATTTAGGGGAGTATGTCAAAAATGGTGTGAACTTATAGTACAGAGATGCCAAAAGGCGTATGATGAATACACCTTTACATAATGTGACTTTTATCAGTTATTCTGCTTCTATCTGTTTTAATGTAGGAAATGTTGATACACTGCCAGGATGCTTACCATTTGAAAAACGTGATATGCCTATGGGATTACACAGAGACTCAATTATCGGATATCTTCCAGTAGGATGTATAGTGAGGTTTTATTGTATTCCACATCCAATCAAGATGGCACAAATACCCAAACAGCCTGACTTAGTTCCATGTCTAACAGGTATACCTCCGCCTTGGGCAAAATGAAAGCCATGCAAGTCAGGATCAGCATACACTATAGATGAGTCCAAATTAGAACTTAATACTTCCTTGTTATTTTGGGATGATATTAATAACGTGACTACTATGCTTATGCAACAGATACCTGCACCAGTACCTTTTGCCTTTAATTTTAATGTCACTCATAAACATATATAGAAAATGGGATTGTTATAAATGGTTGAAGTTAATGTTACTTTATGTTACTGCTGGTTTCATACAGATACTGGGGAAAAAATGGATCCCCAATGTAGGGCAGATTATGAATTTGTGAGAGAACCATATGAAAATGCCATTTCCTTCTTATTCCAAGGAGGAGTGGAACATATGGTTAACATTAATGGCACTAATTTTGAAATAAGTATTAATGGAAATCCATATAATTTAGGGTTATCATTTTAGCACGCTAAAATGATAGGAAACGATAATGACAAATGTTGCCAGGGATGTGGGAAACCTGGGACACTGATACATTGTTGGTGGAACTGTGAAGTGAACCAACCATTCTGGAGAGCAATTTGGAGCTATGCAAAAAAAGTTATTCAATTTTGCATACCCTTTGACCCAGCAGTGTTTCTAGGGCACTTATATCCCAAAGAGATCTTAAAGTAAGGAAAGGGTCTCACATGTGCAAAAATGTTTTTGGCAGCTCTTTTTATAGTGGCTAGAACCTGGAAAGTGAATGGATGCCCACCAGTTGGAGAATGGCTGAATAAATTATGGTATATAAATGTCATGGAATATTATTGTTGTATAAGAAACAACCAGCAGGATGATTTCAGAGAGACCTGGAGAGGCTGGCATGAACTGATGCTGAGGGAAATGAAGAGAACCAGGACATCATTATACAAGGCAACAACAAGACTACATGATGATCATTCTGCTGGACATGGCTCTCTTCAACAATGAAATGTTCAAACAAGTTCCAATTGTTGAGTGAAGAAAGCCATATACACCCAGAGAGAGGGATATGAAATGTGGACCACAACAGAATATTTTCATGCTCTCTATTGATGTTTCCTTGCATTGTGTTTCCTTTCTCAATTTTCTTTCTTGTAGATACAATTTTTCTTGCACAACAAATGATAAGTGTGGAAATATGTATACATATATTTGACATGTCAAGTATTTTAACATGATTAACATGTAGTGGATTTCCTGCCATCTAGGGGTGGGGTGGACACTAGGGGTGGAAAACTTGTAACAGAAAGCTTTGTAGGGGTCATTGGTGAAAAATTACCCATACATATGTTTTGCAAATAAAAAGATTTAATAATGAAAAAGAAATTAGGAGTGTTCCAAATACATGTAGAGTTTTCAAGATTTCTTTTTATCAAACTTTGTGTTTCCCACTCTTTCTCCTTTTTGCCCTTCACCCCACCCTCCCCAACACAACAACCCCTCTCAGTTAAATAATCACATTGCTTTTCCACACTTCACCTCATTTCTCAGCATCTGAAAGAAAAAATCCAATCCTGAGGCAAAAGACCAGGGCAAAGGAACAATTCAGGAAAATGTGGGTGACCTCTGGACTCAAATGGGCTACAAGGGAGGCATCTCCATATGCTAACAGTAAACATGGATCCTCTCCTGGCAAGAAGAGGTCCCAGCACAACTGAGCAGCCCAGCATAGCCTGGGATCCCAGGCCTGAGAAAGGGAATGGATTCAATAGCAAAAGACTGGCATTCATTAGATGGACTGAAAAGGAAGGAGCCCTTGACCAATGACCAGCAAGCTGTCTGGGCCCTCTGGGTCATGTGACTTCCTGAAACTTAGGCCTGGGGTCTGACCTTTTCTGCCCCACAGCCCTCTCAGAATAGAATTGACCTGATGTCATGAAAGTTAGGACGGGGGGGGGGGGCATTTTCTGTCCTACAGCCTTTTAAGAACAGAGATCACATGACTTCCTGAAACTTAGAGCCAGGCTTTCTGACCTTTTCAATTCAATCCAAGAAAGAATTAACACTCATATAACATTTGTTTCAGGCTAAGCATTGTTCAGTCTTGAAAGGACCAATAAGCCAACTCCTCACATAATGGCTCTCAAAAATTAGCTCCCTTTCTTTTTCTAGATCCCTGCTTGGCCAGAGCTGGGTCTCCGGGAAAAAGTCAGACTTTTGTTTCCTTCTAAGGTGGGCAGTATACAAGTTTTTCTTCTTGCTGGCTGCATTCTAAATCTTTCAGATAACAAAATGTAGCTCACCCAAACCAGGTGACCGACACATTCTGCAAAAAGACCCCGAAAAAGGCAAAATTATATACAAGACTGTCCTTTCCAAACACCAAAGAGCAATATCAGTAAATGCACTCTCTGGTAGTATTTTAAATTGTGACTCAGAAGATTTGGGTTTAGATTGCTGAAATGGAAGTAACAAATGGATTGACCAAAGATCAGCAGTGATCTATGTACTGCCAGGGGATGATGGGACTTTTTGAAACTTTGTCCTGGAGTCTTAACAGCCTTTGAGAAATCATCACCTGGGCCCATTCATAAGGAAGGAAGCAAGGAAGCAAGAATGGAGACGAACTATAGTGAGAGGGAGGAAGGAAAGAAAGAGCTGTTTTCAAACTCACCTTAAATACATTCAAGAAGCCATATTTGCCTCCACTTTTACCTAATCTAAAGGACTTTTTTTCTATTTGAAGGGGCGCAAAATTTATTCTGTTGCCATAAGGGGGAGTAAAGTTTGGGAAAGTCTCAGACTCACTACTTAATGAATAAGCTGGGGGATTTGCATCCTGACTAAATACAGTGTCTGTGGGTCAAAATAGCCCTAATACTGTCAGGAACTCAACAAGGGACCATTGCAACAAAGATCCACTGAAAAGCAAGATAATCCAGTCAATGCCCCTCTCCAGTGCAAATTGCCTCAGGCAAGCAGAGCTGTGAAATACCTTGCCTCCAGGGCCATCTCCAGTCTTCTTCATATAGAAATCCCCAGTGGATCCCTATGCTTCCTGAGGAGAAAGTGAGTCAGGACCTGGGACAGCTCTCCTTCACTTAAATGCAATTCACTTGCTTGGCAGGGTCCTAGGCAAGTTATTCAGGCTCATGCAAATCCTTCCCATATGGTGTGAACACTGATCCCAGTGGGCCAACATATTAAAGCCCCTTCCCACTATTAAAGTTCCAAGATTTTGTAGAATAGGAAGGATACTTTGCATATGGTTAAGATAGTTGATCAATTGTATTTCTTATTGAAATACTGGAGAGAATCTATACCTTGAAATGGAGATAACAGACACCTTTTACTCTTGAATTCAAAGGATTTGTATGTCTACCCTCTGGTATCTCCCTACCAGTCTTGCATACCATCCTTTTGATCCTCCACATTTTACAGCTGAGCAAACAGAGTTGTACAAGTTGTGTTGCTCTTTGGAACCTAACTCTGGCTTCCATAGTTAGTGTCTGAACTAAGACCTCAAGTCAGGTCTTCTGATAATTACACATCAGCCTGAATGACTTAAATGATGTCCTTTAAGTAAGCACGTGAATGAAATAACAATAACCAACATTTACATTTTCATAAAACTATAAAGTTTACAGAATGTTTTTCTCAGAATGTGTTCTTCAAGATCACAAGTGTTGCTCAGCATTTTAACACTTTCTGTGAATATTTCCATGCATTTTGTTTTCCTTCTTAGGTTGTTTTTTTCTTCTTCTCTTTCTAGATCTGATGTTTCTTGTGCAGTAAGATAACTGTATAGATATGTATATATGTATTGTATTTGTCATATAATTTATCCTATCTAGCATGTATTAGGTTACCTGTCA
>JAJPUD010031698.1:0-12371 GCA_023553655.1 Myrmecobius fasciatus | reverse complement strand
TTTTTTTTCTTTTTACCTTTTTATGTTTCTCTTGAGTTCTGTGTTTGGAGATCAACATTTTTGTTCAGTTCTGGTCTTTTAAGTAGAAATAGGTGCCATTCACCTATATCATTGAATGTCCATCTTCTTTCCTGAATGATAATGCTCATTTTAGCTGGATAACTTATTCTTGGCTATAATTCCAGTTCCTTTGCTTTTTGGAATATCAGATTCCAGGGCTTTTGATTCTTTAAGATGGAAGCTCATAAGTTCTGGGTGATCCTAATTGTGGCTCCTTGGTATGTAAATTGTTTCTTTCTAGCTGCTTGCAATATCTTTTCTTTGGCACAATAGTTCTGAAATTTGGCCTTGATTTTACTTGGGGATTTAATTTTGGGGTTTATTTCAGGAGGTGATTGGTGGATTTTTTGATGGTTATTTTACCTTCTGATTTTAATATATCAGGGCAGTTTTCTTTTTTGATTTCCTGTATGATGATGTCTAGGTTCTTTTCTTCATCAGGGCTTTAAGGAAGCCTTATAATCCTGAGATTGCCTCTCCTGGATCTATTTTCCAGGTCAATTGTTTTTCCTAGGAAATATTTCAAATTTTCTTCTATTTTGTCATTTTTTTGTTTTTGTTGATTGATTCTTGAAGTCTTGTTGAGTCATTCATTTCCATTTGTTCAATTCTAATTTATTGTTTTATTTTCTTCAGTTACTTTTTTTAGCTCTTTTTACAATTGGCCAATTACATTTTTTTTTGTTCATTGCATTCTTTTTTTCCATTTTTTGCAATGATCTAATTTTATTTCCCCATATTTCTTTCAACTTTCTTTTAAGATCCTTTATGCAATCTTCAAAGAAAGCCTTGTGACATAAAGTCCAGCTAATGTCTCTATTTGGGGCTTTTTCTGGAGTTGCTTTACCTTTAGGGACCTCAGGATTTGAGATCTGTTCTTCCCTCTCTCCATAAAAGCTGTCTATGGTGAGAGTTGTTAGTTTTTATTCATTTTTTAAAGGTCATGGGTCTGTTCAAGGTAAAGAAGGGACAGCCACCTTAATTTGTCCTCGGGCAGTTCTGCTGATTGAGTTATTTCAGGTGTTGGGCAGTTCTGCTGATTGATTGCTTTAGGGTGCTGTGTAATGGCAGCTAGTTTCCAGGGCTCTTTTGGGGCTCAGTGGTTCACAATCTACCTCCCACAAAAGGCAGATCTACCAAACCACTTGCTTACACATCAGGGTAGATAAGCCTAAGAAGCCTCAGAAGACTGCCAAGTGTGTGGAAGCCACAACATTCAGACTCCTGCTTTAGCTTCCTGCTGGGGTTTCCTGTGCTGAAATCTGGATTCGGCTGACTACCCTCATGCCCAGTTGAAACACACCTGTTTTGAAATTCTTCCAGGGTATCTTCTTTTAGAAATGTGTTGTACTTCAGATATTATCTATTCTTTGACTTCAAAACCAGTCTAGAGGCTTCATCTACTATTGGTTTGAGGCAAGGTAAGAGGAGGTTACAGAGAATCATATCTAATCCCCTAAATCTTGGCTCCACCCCTGGAAGTCCTTCATAAATTATTTTCAAAAATTATTTTGAGAAGTTGTCAATGAATTTAACAAGATTGTGAAAAGTGTCCATCTATTTCATCTCATTAATTCCTTTGATATAAACTTTTTTATTTTTCCAGATGAGTGACAGTATTTTTCTTATCTCTTTTAAATATTTTTTGGAAGTTTGATTGGTTTGGCATTGTATAATAAGATTAATTTGGCAGAACAATCATTTTTATTATAATACTTTGGCATATCCATGGGAAAATGATATCTAGATCCAAGTTTATTTGTGTAAAAAGTGTTTTGTAATTTTGTTTATGTTCCTCAGTGTATCTTGGAAAATAGGATCTCAAAAATTTCATATTTTCTAAAGTTATTAAATGGATTTTTTCTTTGTATCTCTTCCAGTTGGCTGTTGTTGGTAATATAAAGAAAATGCTGGATTAATTATTTCATATAGTTTTTTGTTAATTGTCTAGGATTCTCTCAATTTTTGTTTGCTTCTTTTTTAATTAAATTAAATTTTAATAGTATATTATTTTTCTTATTACATATAAAATCATTCTTCCAAAAACACTAAAATTTTTCCTTACTCCCTTACTGACCAGCTGTCTAAGATACCAAGCAATCTATTATAGGTTATACATCTACGTTCATTTTAAACATATTTCCACATAAGCCATATTGGAAAAGAAAACTCAGAACAAAAGGTAAAAAACAGTAAGAAAGAAAAAACAAACAAAAAAGAGAACTTGTATGCTTCTAAGTGTATTAGTCTATATAGTTCATTCTTTGGAAATGATTGGCATTTTCCATAAAAAAATCTATTGAACTTGACTTGGATCACTATATTGCTGGGAAAAGCTAAACTTATCATAATTGATCACACAATCTTTCTGTAAGAGTATTAGTTTTGTTTTCTCATTGCTTATTCTAATTCCTTTTATTTATTTTTTTCTTTTCTCATTGCTAAATAAAATGTATAGTACAATACTGAATAACAATGTTGATAACAGACATCCTTTTTTCACTCTTGATTTTATTGTGGTTCTTTAATATAAAAGCTAATAAATACTCTCCTTGATGTTTGATTTTTGCTTGGTTTTGTGTTTGTTTGTTTGTTTTGTTTTCTGGCTGCCAGCAAGAGAGAATTGATGCTTTTCAAATGTGGTGCAAAGAAGACTTTTGAAAATACCTTGAACAGCAACCAAAATCAGTTAATGTTTAAAGAAATTACTTAAGACTGTTCATTCAACATCAAAAACTGAAGCTAAAATTTAAATATTTTACTTATGTTAGGAGAAGACTGGAAAATTGTTATTGTTGAGAAAGATTGAAGATAAAAGGAGACGGGGATGACAGAGGATAAAATGAGTAGTGTCATAGAAAGAACAAACATGAGTCAAAATAGACTTTTGGAAATATGGAGGCTAGAAGGGAGTTGTGTCCTATGGTCCATGGGCTCAAAAAGAGCAAGACAAACCTGAATGACTGAACAATTCAAAAGCATTAGCATGGTAATATATCTACTTTATATGAGCAAACAGGGAAGTTAAGTGATTTGAGCAGGGTCACATGATTAATCACAGATAAATTTTTGATTTTAGGTTGACTGATCCAGGCTGTATTTCTTCTATGCTACTTTCCATTCTAGTAGAAGAACAAGGACCAGTTCAAAAGATTAAAAGTTATAAAAGAAAAGTTAAAATAAAAAGGTTATCTTAAAGCTATACTGTCACCTTATACATTTAACCAAATAAGATGGAGATGGCATTGGTTACCTAAATGTTGTTAAAAGGTAAAATGTTATATTAAAAGTATTTTTCTCTTTATTCCATGTTTTATGTTTTAGATAAGTTCAACTCATTGGGACAATTTTACATAAAAGATTTCTTTTCAAGCCAAGATGGTGGAGTGAACCCAGGAAGCTACTCAAGCTCTCTCAGTTTGCCTAGAAAATGAATTGAAACCAAGCCTCTGAAAAGAGTCTGAGGAATGAAAGCATTCTCCAGCTCAAGATAAATTGGAAAAACTTTAAGAAATGTCAGTATCATTGGAGTGAAAAGAATGTTCAGGTTATCTCAGAAAGACTCTGGGAAAGCTTGTGAGAGGATCATAATCACAGCAAATCAGTAATCAGGACCCTCAGTCCTGCCTCAGTAGAATACCAGATAAGTGGGGAGCTGCTAGTCTAAGTTCAGAAGGCAAACTCTGGGAAACTAGGGCTATTCCTGAAAAGAACAAAGTTTTTAAAAAGGAAATACCAAAAAAAGGAAACAAAATGAGAAATAAAGAAAAAATACTTTGGGCACAGAAAGCTACAATAGTGACAGGGAAGACCAAAACACAAACACAGACAAGGACAGTATGTCTATCAATGAGATAAATTAGTCATAAGCAAAAAGAGCCTTCTTGAAAGTGCTCATAATGACTTCAAAAGTATAAGAAAAAATGAGAAAAGAAATGAGAGATATATAAGAAAGATATATGTCAACAATCTGAAAAAGGAAGGAAAAATTGACTGCAAAACACATCTTCTTAAAAATACAGTTGGCATGAACTGATGCTGAGTGAAATGAGCAGAACCAGGAGATCATTATATATGTCAACAACAATATATATGATGATCAATTCTGATGGGCATGGCTCTCTTCAACAATGAAATGTTTCAAACCTCTTCCAGTTGTTCACTGAAGAAAGCCATATAGACCCAGAGAGAGGGATGTTAAATGTGGACCACAACATAACATTCTCATACTCTGGATTGATGTTTGCTTACATTGTGTTTCCTTTAACTGATATGTCTTTTATGTAGATACATTTTTTCTTGCACAACAATGATGTGTGGAAATATGTATTCATATATTCAATTTGTCAAGTATTTTAACATAATTAACATGTAGTGGATATCCTGCCATCTAGGGGATGGGTGGGGAGTGGGGGGGAATTTGTAACAGAAAGCTATGTAAGGGTTAATGTTGAAGAATTACCCATTCATATGTTTTGCAAATAAAAAAAAAATAAAAGAAAGAATTTCAAGAATTTCACATGTGGGATGAGTGGGAAAGAGAAGGAACTTTCAATGTGAGTGAAAGTATAAATCTGGATGAGTAGGAAGATGGTGGTAATGTTACCAGTATTAGGCAAGTTCAGAAAAGAGGAGTGTTTTGGAAGATGATCTATAATAATGAGATCCATTTTATATCTGCTGAGTTTGAGATACCAAGATTATCTAGTCTGACTTGTTTATTTTACAGATAAGGAAATAAAGTTCAGAATAATTGAAAAAAATACAGTTGGCTAAATGCAAAAAAAAAATCCCCTGAAGAAAACACCTTCAAAAATAGAAATAACAAAATAACAAAATGAGAAAAGAGATACAAAACTAAGTGGGGAAAAAAATCACACCTTAATAATTAGAGCAAATGAGAGAGCAAGGATTAGTCTAATAGACTAAAAAAAAATGAAAAAGTGGAAGAAAATGTGAAATACCTTATTGGGAAAACAGCCCTCCAGGAAAATAGACCCAAAAGTCACACCTTACAAATCATTGGCATACTTGAATGTCATGGCCAAAAAAAAAAAAAAAAAAAAAAAAAAAAAAAAAAAAAAAAAAAAAAAAAAAAAAAAAAGAAAAGAAAGAGCCTGGATAGATATTTCAAGAGATCATCAAGGAAAACTGCCTCAGTATTATTGCATTTATTTATTTATTTTCATTAATTTCCTTGAAATTCTTAGCCTTTTATTCTTCCAGATGAATTTTGTTATTTGGAAAGAGATCCCACAAGGAAAGCCCCAAGGATCAATATTGTGAAACTCCAGAAACTACAATTTGAAGGAAAAAATATTGCAATCTGACAGACAAAAATAATTGAAATATCAAAAAACAAGTCAGTATTATGCAGGATTCGGCAGCTTATGCAATAAAAGATCAGGAACCCTGGAATACCATATTCCAGAAGGCAAAAGATCTAGGGATGCAATCAATAATTAACTATCCAGTGAGACTCAGAATCATATTACTGGGGAGGCAATAGATCTTCAATGAAGTCAGAGACTTGCAATAATTGCTATGGAAAAAATAGAACTAAATAGAAAATTTAATGTATAGTCACTGGATTCAAGAGAAGCTTAGAAAGGTTAACAGAGTAAAATGTGTGTGTGTGTGTGTGTGTGTGTGTGTGTGTGTGTGTGTGTAAAATTTTAAGGTTAACCTGTTTACATCTCTAGATGGCAACAAAATATCTGTGACTCTTGATGACTGTATTTGTTATGGGGAGACAGAGGACGGCATCACATGGACAAAAGGTATGATTGCGAATGAACTCTGATGTGATGATATCAAAGAAAAAGACATTAAGGAGAAGAAATGTTCTATACTAGAAGAAGAGGAAAGAGGAAATATAATGCCACAAATTAGTTAAAATGAAGAGATGCAGAAGACCTGTTAACACGCAAGGAAAAGAAGAAAGAGGGATGGGCATTTTCTGAACCCTGATCTCACCAGTTTTGGATCTAAGAAGAAATAATCATTTAATTCAGTATAGAAATTAATAAAACCCTATAAAGCATTAGGAACAGAAGGAAGAATGAAAAGGAGGGGCAGGATAGAAGGGAGGGTAGAAATATTATGAAAAAAAGGTAAGACAAGGGGAGAAGGGTTAAAAGAAAATAAGTGAATGGGATGGACCAAAAAAAGAAAAAAAAAAGAAAAAAAAACACTGCTAAAGACAGGGTGGAAAGAGAAAGACAAGTATATATAAGTGAGAAACTAGGATGGAGGAAAATAAAGAGTTGGCAAAAATAATTGTGAACATGAATGGAATGAACACTCCCAGAAAACAGAAGTGAATAGCAGAGTGGATTGCAAAACACAATCTTACAATATGTTGTTTACAAGAAACACATTTGAGAGAGAGACAGATACATGAAGAGTAAAGATAAAAAGCTGGAACATAATTTATTGTACTTCAGCTGAAGTAAAAAAAAAAAACAGGAATAGCAATTCTGAACTCAGACAAATCAAAAGTAAAAAATAAATCTGCTTAAAAGGTATAAGGAAGGGAATTACATCTTGATAAACAGTACCATAAACAATGAAGTAGTAATGATACTAAATCTATATGCAGCAAGTGGTAGAGCAGCCATATCCTAGGAAAGATTTTAAGACAGTTACAGGAAGAAATAAACAGTAAACCTATACCAGTGGGGGATATCAGCATTCCCTTCTTAGAATCAGACAAGTCTAACCACAAAATAAGCAAGAAAAAAACTAAGGGGGTTAACAGAATTCTAAAGAACCTAATTATAATAGACCTATGCAGACAATTGAATAGCAACAGAAAGGAAAACACTTTTTTTGGCAATACATGTCATCTACAAAAAAAAAAAAAAAAAAAAAAAAAAAAAAAAAAAAAAAAAAAAAAACTTTGACCACGTATTAGAACAGAAAAACCTTACGATAAAAGGCAGAAATTATAAGTGATCCCTGTTTAGAACACAATTCAATAAAAATTACATTCAATAGACAGGGAGAGTAGACTGAAAACCAATTGGAAATTAAATAATAAAATTATTTTAAAAATGAATTGGTGAAACAACAAATTGAAGAAACAATCTACAATTTTATCTAAAAGAATGACAATGAGATAATGTAACAAAACCAATGGGATGCAGCCAAAGCAGTTCTTAGAGGAAATTTTACATCTCCAACTAGCTACATGAATAAAAAAGAGATGAGGAAATCAATGAATTTGGTATGCAGCTAAAAAATCTAGAAAAAGAACAAATTAGAAACCTCCAATTAAATACTACTTTTGAAATTCAGAAATCCAAAGGAGAGATTAATGAAATTGAAACTAATATAACTACTGAACTATTTAATAAAAGTAGGACTTGATGAAGAACCAACAAAATAGATAAACCACTGTTTAATTTGATTAAAAAAAGGAAGGAATAAAAAAAAATCACCAGCATGAAAAAATGAAAAGGTTGAACTTACTACTAAAGAAAAAGAAATTAAACAATAATCAGGATCTACTTTTGTTTAACTTTATTGTGGCAAAGCTGAAAATTTTATCGAAATAGATCTTATGGAAATAGATGAATATTTACAAAAAAATATAAATTGTCCAAATTAATAGAAGAGGAAATAAGTTACTTAAACAGACCCATTTTAGGAAAATATATTAAAAGAAACCATTAATAAGTTCCATAAGGAAAAATCTCCCAGGCCAGATGGATTCACAAGTGAATTTTACCAAAAAATTAAAAACAATTTCAATGCTGTGTGAACTATTTGGAAAATTAGGTAAAGAAAGAGTCCTGCTAAATTCCTTCTATGACACCGTTAGGGTACAGATACCTAAATCAGGAAGAACCAAAACAGAAAAAGAAAATTACAAATATCCCTAATGAATATTGAAGCAAAAATTTTAAATAAAACATTAGCAAAGAGATAACAGTAACTTATCAGCAGGATAATACACTCTGATGAAGTGGAATTTATACCAAAAATGCAGGACTGGTTCAATATCAGAAAAACTCTTTCCATAATTGACCATATCAATATATAAAAAAACAGAAATCATATGATAAACTAAATATATGCAGAAAAAGCTTTTGATAAAATACATTTCTATAATAAATACTATAGATCATAGGGATAAAGGGAAATTTCCTTAAAATAATGAGCAGTATCAGGGACAGCTAAATGGCATAATGGATAGAACATAACCCTGAAGTCAGAAGGACCTGAATTCAAATCTGGCCTCAATACTTCCTAGCTGTGTGACCATGGGAAAGTCACTTAACCCCAAATGTCTTCAGCAAAAATAAATAAATAAAATTAAAAAAAAATGAGTAGTATCTATCGAAAACTAAAAGCAAACAATATTTATAATGGAGAGCATTATGCTCATGGGTAGGCAGAGTTAATTTAATATATTATAAATGAAAATTCTGCCAAAATTGATTTATTTGTTCAGTGACATACCAATCAAACTGCCAAAAATTATTTTAAAGAATTTTAAATAATAATAACAAAATTAGTCTGGAAGAACAAAAGGGCAAGAATTTCAAGATAATTAATGAAAAAAATACAAATGATATTGGTTTAGCAGTACCACACCTAAAACCATATTATAAAGGGACAGTCATCAAAACTATTTGGTACTGGATAAAAAATAGTGTAGTGGATAAGTGTAATAGATTAGAAATGCCTGACAGAATAATACATAATTATAATAATCTAGCATCTAGTATTTGAGATAGTCATTTCAGCTTTTGGAATAAGAACTCACTATTTGATAAAACTTGCTTGGCACACTGAACAATAATATGTCAAAAATTAGGAATATCTTTGGAGAAGGGAGAAATTTATGACCAAAAAATAACTAGAGAACATTATGACAGACAAAATGGATAACTTTGATTATTTTAATTGAAATTTTTTTGCATACACAAAACCAACAGAAACAAGATTGAAGGGGAAGTACAAAGCTGGGGAAAATCTTTGCAACCAATGTTTCTGACAAAGGTCTCATTTCTAAAATATATAAAGAAGTATGTTAAATTTATAAGAATACAATTTATTCCCCAGTTGATAAATGGTCCAAGGATATGAACAGACAGTTTTCAGATGATGAAATTAAAGTCATCTGTAGTCATATGGAAAAAAAAAATGCTCGAAATAATTAATTAGAGAAATGCAATTTAAAACAGCTCAGATTGGCTAAGATGACAGGAAAAGAAAATCATAAATGGAAGGGATTTTGGAAAACTGAGACACTAATACAATTTCAGTGAAGTTGTGAAATGATCCAACCATTCTGAAGTGCAATCTGGAGCTATGCCCAAAAGGCTATAAAACTGCACATACTCATTGATACAGCAAGAAGGGAAAATGACCAATTTGTGCAAAAAATGTTCGTAGCACTTCTTGTTATGGTAACAAAGAATTAGAAAATGAGTAGATGCCCATCAACTGAGAAATAGCTTAACATGTTGAGTTTTATGAAGATAATAGAATATTATCTCTTTATGAAAAATAATGATCAAGTTTAATTTAGAAAGGCCTGGAAAGATTTACATGAACGAATGCTGAGCAAATCAAAGAGAGCCAGGAATACGTTGTAGACAATAACAGCAAGTAAGTGAGATGATCAATTAAAAAAGACCTGTATCTTCTCAGTAGTTCAGTGATCCAAAGCAGTCCCAATGGACTTTGGACAGAAAATGTCATCAGCACCCAGAAAAAGAAAAAAAAGAGACTGAATGTAAATCAACACATGCTATGTTCACTTCTTTTTTCCATTTTTTTTCTCTCCCATGATTTTTCCCTTTTGTTCTGATTTTTCTCTCCCAACATAATTCTTATAGCAATGTGCATTTAATATATATGTGTAGGGGCGGAGCCAAGATGGCGGAGTGAAAAGGTGACTTTCTGCCTCTCCTCCGATCATCTCTCAAATCAACAATAAAATAAGCCTCTGAACTGATCTTCAAGTCAACGAACTCAGAAACATTTGGACACTGCTCTCTGGATAACTTCATATCAGGTTAGTCGGACTCGAACAGAGAGATAAATAGAGGACCCTGCATAGTCCGGAAGTGAGGGTGGGACTCAGCTCTGCTCATCCTGGCAGAAATTCCAAACTCCAAACTCCAAATTCCAAACACCTGGAGTTAATCTGAGGCATTTGGGACACTCTGCCCTGATTGGGGGCAGGTGTTCTGGCAGACTTGCCTTGTTTAGGGAGTAATTGGGACTTAGTCCTAGCCTCCACCGGCCTAGCACCTTAGTCAACTGGCCAAAGTGCCCCAGGGCAAAGCCTTTTGCAGCCGTTCTTTTTTTTCCCCTACCTTAAAGAGATATCCACGCTGTCTAAAAAAAAAATGATGAAGAAGCAAAAGAGAGCTCTCACCATAGACAGCTTTTATAAAGAAAAAGAAGAGATGGTCACCACAGATCCAGAGGTTCCTTTAGACAAAAGTCCAGAGAAAATCAGCAAGGACCATCACTGGTCCCCTTTTCAAAAGGCCTTTCTGGAATATTGCATATAAAGAACCTCAAAAGAGAGCTGGAGGATAAATTGGAAAATAAACTGAAATCAGGGCAAGAAGGATATGATGCCCTGTGAAAGAGATATGTAAAAAAACACCAATTTATTGAAAAATAAAATTAGTGAAGTGGAAAAAGAGTGCAAAGAACAAATTGGTCAGTTACAAAAGGAGCTTAAAAAGGTAACTGAAGAAAACAACACTTTAAAAATAAGAATTGAACAAATGCAAATGAATGACTCAATAAGACTTCGAGAATCAGTCAAACAAAAACAAAAAAATGGAAAATTAGAAGAAAATATGAAATATCTCCTAGGAAAAACAATTGACTTGGAAAATAGATCTAGGAGAGACAATCTAAGGATTATTGGACTTCCTGAAAGCCATGATGAAAAAAAGAATCTAAACACTATCATCCAGGAAATCCTGAAAGAAAACTGCCCTGAGATTGTAGAATCAAAGGGCAAAATCACCATTGAAAGAATTCACCGATCACCTCCTGAAAGAGACCCCAAAATTAAGTCCCAAAGGAATATTGTGGCTAAATTTCAGGACTATAGCACCAAGGAACAGATTCTGCTAGCAGCCAGAAAGAAACAATTCAAATACCAAGGATCCATAATTAGAATCATACAGGATCTGTCAGCCTCCACACTGAAGGATCTAAGGGCCTGGAACCAGATATTCCAAAGGGCAAAGGAACTTGGATTACAACCAAGAATACCCTCTTCAGCTAGAATGAGCATTATCCTTCAGGGAAGAAGATGGTCATTCAATGATATAGGTGAATTTCACCTATTTCTAATGAAAAGACCGGATCTGAACAAAAAATTCGACACCCAAACACAGAACTCAAGAGATGCATAAAAAGGTAAAAAGGAAAGGACTCTTGAGAACTTTATTTTTACTAGGGGGATACTTAAAGTTTGGGGGAATAATTAAGTACATATTACTTTGATAATATGAAAAAGAGAACTAGAGGGGAAAAGGTTGTCATACTGGGGAAAAGAGGGAAAAAGTGGTAAAATGAGATAAAAAAAGGAGATAAAAACAAGGTAAAATCTCTTGAAGAATCGAAGAAAACCTAATATAATTGAGAGAAAGAGGGGAGGGAGATGAGCATTGTGTAAATCCTATTCTCATCAGGTTGGGCTCTAAACGTGTATATCAGACATTTGATTTCACATAGAAACTTGTCTGTTGCTAGAGGGAAGTGGGAGGGAAAGGAGTAAAAGTAAGGGACAAACTAATAGAAGGGAAAATAGAAGAATCAGGGGAAAGGAATAACAACAGGGTGAGGGGATCTAAAGGGTGGAGTATTATTTGGGGAGGGGTCATCAAAAGCAAAGTACTGAGGAGGGGGGAAGGGAGAAAGGGGAAAGGAAAGGGGAAAACATAACTTGGGTAAATAAGATGGCAGGAAATAAAGAATTAGTTATTCTAACTGTGAATGTGAATGGGATGAACTCTCCCATAAAGCAGAAGCGGATATCAGACTGGATTAAAAACCAGAATCCCACAATATGTTGTCTACAAGAAACACATCTAAAACAGAGTGACACATATAGGATGAAGGTAAATGTCTGGAGCAGAAAATATTATGCTTCAGGTAAACAAAAAAAAAAGCAGGGGTAGCAATCCTTATCTCAGATCAACTAAAAGCCAAGATAGATCTAATCAAATGAGATAAGGAAGGAAACTATATTTTATTAAAGGGTACCATAGATAATGGAGCAATATCTATATTAAATATATATGCACCAAGTGCAATAGCACACA
>JAJPUD010031697.1:0-12371 GCA_023553655.1 Myrmecobius fasciatus | reverse complement strand
GCTCTCTTTTGAGATTCTTTATGCAATCTTCCAGGAAAGCCTTCTGAAAAGGGGTCCAGATCATGTCTGCCTTTGTGACTTCCTCTGGGATTGTTTTCAGAATCTCAGGATCTGGGGACTGCTCTACTTTCTCTCAGTAGAAGCTGTCTATGGTGAGAGCTCTCTTCTGCTTCTTGTTCATGTTTTTGAGTTGTAAGAAGTTTAGGTCTGGATCACTTGAGGTCTGAATCACTAGCAGGGAATTCTGCTGTTTCAATTTACCCTGGGGCAGTTTGCGAGTTGACTTCTGGAGCAGGGCTTGGCTAGATCCGCACTAGGACCATGCTTTCAGGGGCTCTCAATCCACCTTTTACCAAAGACAGATCTGCCAAAGCACCTGCCCGCAAGCAGAGCAAAGTGGCCCAGGCATCTCCCAGGGGCTTCCTGGGTGCCTAAAATCCACCCCTCTGTCACAGCCCAACTTCCGCCCCAGGCGCACTGGCGTCTGATTGCAACCAGTTGCCAATTCCCCTGAGACTGACCTCAGAAGTTCTTTCAAAGTAGATATTTGATAGAAGTGTGTTGTAGTCCAAGTGTTTGGTGGCGCCCTCACTCCCGAACCAGTTCCAAGGCTCAATTTGTCTGGGTCTGAGGAAGGTTTCAGGAGCTCACAGACAATGCTATGTGCAGTTCGCCATCTTGGCTCTGCCTAAGATCATGATATTAAGCAGGGCTTAAAAGAAGATTTCAGTACTTAATAGAAAAATAAACAAAAAATAAAAATATTCATCTTTTGAAGTCCAATTTTTTTTTTTTACTTTTACAGAATCCTAGAATCTTAGAAGAGGAATAGATATTGCTCATTTATTTTATCCCCTTAATTAAATACACCAATGAATTGAAAGCCTGAGAGATATTAAGAAGGTTGACTTTTTTGAGCCCTTAATTACACACACACGTATCACAAAGAGCTTTTTGTAAGAAAGCGCAAAATCCATTGAGAAAACAAGTATGTCCCTATCAAAAGGAAGTTTATTTTTCTTTAAAAGTATATGTGTGAATAACTACGCATACATATGTTATGCAAATAAAAAGCTTTTTAAAAAAAAATATGTGGATTTGTACATGAATCAAGAAATAATAGCTCTTGAATCATAAGCTCTTGAATTGAAAAATAAAAATTTAACCCATTTAAGAAAAGTCTCATCACAGACACTTACATTTGAATGCAGGTCATAAAAATGGACCATTAAGGATCACGTCCAAAGTCTATTTCCACTGAAGATCTGTACATCAGTACTTTGGTGAATGTAACAGAAGACAATCACTAAACTTATACATCTCCTTGTAAAACAGGATTTAAGAACTTTTGTATAAGAAGTTTTCTTCATGCCATCCTGATTGTGACATCTCTGGTGTCTGTCTAATGATTAAATACTGTTGACTGTATAAACAAATTCACTGAATTGAAAACAGTCTGTTCTCCTTTTTTCAGAGGTGTAAGAAGATAAGTGGCGGGTATTCAGCTGGACTGTCACAGTAAATACTGGATACATCTTCAGAATCTGAAATTTTATTTTTACAATGAACACTATCAAGAAGCAAGTTATTTTTAAAATTGAAGGTAAAATGTATGACATTCTGTACATTTTATTTGGAACTTTCCCATGTTAGATATTGGCTTTTTCCAGATTTTTTCAGCATTTAGATTCTGTGGTTCTGGCTTATATGGTCAAGGATTTAGATATGAACTGAACAATTTCTTTTCCATTTGAGTTAGAGCAGTCAGCTCCTTAATCATCAGTTGAAAATAATGATTTGCTTGTGGCCTCCCTTAGATCATAAATGTCAATTAAATTTATGGAGGGAAGTCTTTCCTCAAAACAGTTACATTTGTGCCAGTGCAACTCAAAGAAATTATTTAAAAACACATAAGTGCATATTTGGATCCAGTCATTGTTGGGATGCATGGTTTCACAAAATTGTTCTCTATTTTCAAAGAACTTATGTTCTAATTTTCTGTGGAAGGAATTTCTACCTCAATCAGATGTTTTGTTGGCCTCTTTGCACTTTAATATTCTCCTTTATTTTTAAAACATCTATATATTCTCTCTCTCTTTCTCTCTCTCTGTATATATACATACATACATATACATACATATATATGTATATTAAATGCTTCATTATCTTACTTTCACTGCATTTTGCAATTCATACTTCAGAAATTCTCTATTCTAGTTAAAGTTGTGTGTGTGTGTATACATGTGTTCTTAATATCTATCTATCTATATCTATATCTATATCTATTTATATGTCGATATCTATATCTATATCTATATATCTATGTCTATGTCTATATCTATATATCTACATCTATATCTATAAACTTTTACTGGTTTAATAATGCAGATGTTAAAAGTGATGGGAATGGGAAGTCAGAAGGGGAAGGAAAATGTACCTCTCAATACCTACCACTGTATTGATGGGAAATCTTTATAGATGAAAAATCTTCAACTGACAGAAGTTTACTGCCTTATCAAAAGTCACAGAGCTATTAAGTATTTCAGGGAGATTTCAATCCTATGTCTTCCTGATCCAAGATGCAAAGTGAATACACTTCATTTTATGGATTAAATATTCTGCCATGGGTTATAAAACCTTCAACAATATTGCTTTTTTGTCAGTTATATTAGGTAAAATCACATTTCTGATGGCATTTTATGGGAACCAATGTTGTGAAATCATATTCTTATTTTTTAAAACAAATATCAAGATATTTGTGGTTTTTATTTTGTTTATGTTTGGTTTTTATTTTGACTTTCCTTTTAAGAAAATTATAGGGAGATGGAATTATATTTTTTATAATGCCCAGAACTTCTTCTTATTTTTTATCTTCTCTTTTTAGCTTAGTTGTTTTCAGTCACGCCCATTCTTTGGGGTTTTCTTGGCAAAGAAACTGGAGTGGTTTTCCATTACTTCTCTAATACATCTTATAGTTGATGAAACTGAAACAAATGGAATTAACTGATTTGCCCAGGATCACACAGTTATTGAATGTCTGAGACTGTCTTTGAACTCAGTTTTTCTGTGCTAACTAAATTCCTCATATCATTTACACTATTTAAGGATAGCCAATTCTCAAATGAGTCCTCATCCAAAATTGTTCCATCTTCATAATCTAGAATTACAAAATTCATCTATCTGAATGTGACCTACTTTACAATTTCTTTTACTTCAGCCACCCAAAAGGCATTCTTTGTTTTTACTGTAAGCTATAATTCCTCTAAACTTTACTGTTCTCATTGCTTTGGTCTTTTCTTGGTCTTTTTACCATGGTTAATAAGCTCAAGCATACATAGCATGCTCAATAACATCATCAGGTTACCCAAATACCTGCCTTTCCTGTTCCTCTTTCTATTTCTATTCATGCACTAATGGGTTTTCGTAAAGAAAATTGCAAAGGGTAGAGTAGCTTCTCAACAAATTTATATTTTCCAATCTCAATTGATTTCTCATTTTGGCCTTACAACACTTTTATTCTTCTCCAATTGATTCTATCAATCTCACCTCAATGATAAGAAGTAGATTTATGGCTGCAGAGACCACAAGAAAAAAAAAAGCTGTACAATGACAAATACTTCCACAGATGGAAGTTACTATTTTTTAACATATATACTATCCAAACTTAAACCCATTTTCCCCTGCACTATTTATGTACTTGTGTGTAAGAGTGTTACTATGATTGTTTTTACTATAGCAACTAGGTTGTCTATTAGATAGAGCACTATACCTGGAATCAAAAGGACCTCAGTTCATGGGGCAGCAAGATTGTGCATTGGATAGAGCATTGCTCCTGAAGTCAAGAGGAACTTAGTTCAAATTTGACCTCAAACAATTAATACTTCCTAATTGTGTTATTTTAGACAAGTCACTTACCTTCAATTGCTTCATCAATAAATAGCAACTCCCCTCCCCCCAAAAAAAGAAAACCTCACTACAAATTCAACCCCAGAAACTTTCTAGTTCCTTTACCCTTGACATGTCATTTAATCTCTATCTCAATTTTTTAATAGCATATACCTCATAAGATTGTTGCAAGGATCAAATCAGATATTTGTAAAGTCCTCAATACTGTAGCTGACACATAGTAAGAACTATATAAATTTTTATTTCTTTTTCCCTTTCATATTTCAAAAAAACTTGTTTCTTAATGGCATTAAATGATTATCATAGGAGAAAGTATACTTGGTGGAGGGTTAGAAATTTTTTTTAAAAAGCTATTCTAATCTCTGAAGGCAATTTTCTATATCTCTGAAGGTAAGAACAACCTTTTACACACTGATAGAAAAATAGGAAGCCTTGCTCTGAAGATCCAACTTACCAATGTTAGGTAGAATTAGGATAGGACTAGCATGTATCAGAAGTCATAGGAATCATTCGAAATTTCAATGCACAGAAAGACAGTCCCTATCCCAATAAAATCTAATGAAGGAAAACATTGCATTAAATGAAGCTGACTGGTGTGAGATGAGGAGAAATGAACCTGGTATGGGAAAAGGAAGAAGTTTGTACTGTAGTTTGGTGAAAAATAAAGAGCTGGCTGAGTCTGCTCCTTGAAGAATATTCTGGGAAGAGCCAGACAATCAGAAAGAGGGCTCAACAAGTAGAATATTGCCAAAATATGAATTTCAGGGTTGAAGTGTTGTTGCAGGATGAAGAGGTTTTTTTGGGAACTCAGAGAAGGGTACAATAAGTAAGCTACTATATGCCATATGTGAGGTCTCAGTCCTATACCATCTCCCTGTATTTCCTCTCCAGTAAATTTGCACAATACCTTACTGAGAGTATAGAGAATATTTGAGATGCTTCTTCTCCTTTACCATATGCATCAAAACCCCTTTTATCATTCACAATTTCTCCTTATTTGATCCTTTCATTAAAAAGTGGCTCTTCTTTTGAAATATCACCCCATAACTTACATATTTGATGCTATCTCCTGCTGCTTTTGTTATCTTGAACTTTTTTCCTATAATTTTCAATGGCTCCTAGCTAAAGAATTCCTTTCAGTTCCCTTTGTAATTCTTCATCTATTTACCAAGTGAAGGCTTTGATCAGATTCTTTGAGTGTAGTTATGAATTCTATGAACATGATTCTTGAAACATACACACACAATCTTGCACAATTTCTTCTTCTTAAATCCAATTCTAGATTATTAACTGTTTGCTAGACATGTCCACTTGGAAATCTATGTATCAAACACGAGATGTTCACATAATAGCTCATATTTTCCACAAAAACCTCTTTGATTCTGTTGATAAGAATACTTTACCTCTAGTACTCAAATTTGCAACCTTGGAATCATGTTTCCTCTTCTTTTTTTCCCTCAGATCCCATATCCAATCATTTTGTGTCATGTTGATGTGATCTTCACATCTCTCATACCTGCTATTTTCTCTCCATTCACATAGCGTATACTCAAGTTCAGGTACTTGTCACCACTTTGTAAACTATTTCAATGAGCTTTTTTTTTAATTAAAGTATCACTTTGCTTGCTTGCAATCCCAACTTTCTCCAACGAATCCTCCACATAACTTCCAAATTTATATTCCTCAAACATTGATCTGATTATGTCAGTCCCTTGCTGAAAAACTGGCAATGTCTCCTTATTACTTTGACAATGAAAAATACTTCTTTTTTTCCAGCTTGGCATCTAAAGCCCTTCATAATCGGATTCCTACTGATTTTTCCTAATCTATCCTTCATGAATTGTCCATTCCATTCAAAGTGGTCTGTCCCAGTAAAGACATTCCATATGCTGGCTCCTTTTCCTTATGCAAATCGTCCATCAAACTGAAATTGCTCTGTCTTCTTTCCATGATCAAATTCTAGCTTCCTTCAGAACTATTTTCTACTTAAGGATGGAAGTAGTTCTCCAATTCTTATTGCTATCTTGTTTTCAAAATAAACTTGTGTCACTTTTTAATAACCATGTATCTACTTATTCAAATGTATTGTGTTTTATGAATAGAATGTACATTTCTTAAAGGCATAGCTTGTTTTAGGAAATAGTGTGTTTGTGTGTGTGTGTGTGTGTGAAACACACACACACACAGACACAATACAGAGGGAGACACAGAGAGAGAGACAGAGACAAAGATAGAGACAGAGAGAGGCAAAGAAACAAAGAGACGGAGAGACAGGGTTTGCTCTAAAATATTTGATTACCATCTCTCAGGAGAAAAAGATGTACACTGGACACATTTTAAATTTTAATATGTATAATTAACCTTTTCTTCATTTCTTTCTTAAGTGTAGCTATTCAATAATGCAATAAAATAAACTATTGATTGGTAGATAAATGTTCACACTGATAATTTAACAATTTGCTCTTTGAGTTAGTTTGAACTGGCTTCAGCAGAGCCTTGTTTATATTTCCATTGTCTGAATTATTTGATCTAAATTAGGATTTTTATCAATATTTGTTGATTTGAACTTTTAAAAATGTTTGTAGGCTCATTTTGAATTTATCTGTAAATCTGATTTGATGTCTAAAGTATGTGAAAATATTTTGTTAATTCAAATCACTTCAATTCAAACAATCTTTTATTTAACATGTTCTATATGCAAGAAACTATACTAAATGCTGAAGGATACAGAGGCTAATGAAAAACAGCCTTTGCCCCTCTCCCCCCTCCAAAAAAGCTAGCAGTTGGAGGAAATCAGGAGGTTAACAGATAAAAATAAGATAACTTGAAGTGGGAAGGAGTTCTGCTTTTAGATCAAGAAAAGATTCTCCAAGCCTCCCAAAGGTGTCATATAAACCCAAAGATTATAAAATGAAGAAACTGGGAGAGAGTAGATTTCAGACATTTTGAAAGCTAATTGAATATTAGATGTAGGTGAAATGCTACTTGCAAAATTCCAATTATACCAGTATGACTAGAATATAGTATGCAAAGAAATGTGATTTAAAAAAAAGAGTGAACAATAACAGCAGTCTAATAATAAAAGTAATTTCATTATCATTTTCTTTGATAATACTTTGAGTCAAGAATTTGGATCATTCTTCATTTTGATGAGAACATTATTCAAAAAATTCCTAACTTCTAGATGAAGTGGAATTTGATTCATCTACATTATTAATTAGTTCACATGCCCTTAAAGCATGGTATACCTGTACCATGGCTTTACAATAGTCACAATCTATTTTGGCCTTATGTTTCTCATTAATAAAATGAAAGAGCTGAACTAAATTTCCTGTAAAGTCTCTCCCAATTCTAAAGCTATGATCCTATGAATATAATCCATTATTTCTGGAATATTCTGTATTCATCTTCAGAGTAGGAACGTCCTTGAAATTGTTGCTATAATGTATGAAGTGGCAATCTGTATTATTATCTTTTGACCACCAGGATGATTTAAAACCTGAGCTTAACTGACTTTGTGTAGATTAAACATATACATTGGTGCTTCACCAACTGTTACTCTGCCATTTGGGTATATTTGTATTTCCACTGACATTTTCTTCAAAGAATCATAAAGGGAGAAAAAAGTGTTATTTTTATGGATTTATAGTATCATGGCTTGGAGGAAAAGATAATTCATGCCAGATCAAAAAAAATTCAGAATATTTCATGAAATCATGTATCTAAATGGTTGGTGGAGGTTGGGAGTGCACATGGTGAATAAAGGAACCTGGAAAATTAACTATTCTTAAATTCCTTTTTTTTAAGGTTCCTCTCTGTAAAGGAAGATGAATATGGATCTGACTTTACTCTGAAACTAAAAGCTCTTTATTAATTCACAATAAAATATTTTCCTAAATCAGAATTAAAATGGTTAAGAAGAAATTGAGTTACTGAAAAATAAAGCACAAATCATATCTTATTTTAATTGCTATTTTCAAAAGTACTATATATACATGAAACTAAGAAGATGTATTATTAATAAGTAAATTTAGAAGTCCATTTAGAAGTTAATTTACTGGCATTTATTAAGCTTCTACCATATGGGCAAGACACTGAACAAGATTGTGAGAAAGTAAAGCTCTGTAAATGGTTCAACTCCTTCACTCAAGTACCTTAGCAAATTTCAGGTGGCAGTATGGAAGATAGAAATAACTCTGGCTCTGGTTTCAAGCACTTGGCTTCAATCTTTGTTTCTGCTGCTTATAAAGAAATGCAAGTCACTTAATGTGTCTGGGCTTTGATTTTTTAATCTTAAAATGTGAGAAGTACATTTGATGCACAATGGCATTTCTTACAGCTCTGGATCAGTCAATCATCTATTCTGATTATTTTCTTCACTAATGTTTTTCACAAAACCTCAATTGCCAACTATATTGCAGAACTGTCAACTTTATACTTTCATTAACTAGCTATAGCCGGTTCTATCCAACGTATTAATGGCCTTTATCATCTTCTCAGTATAGCATAATAGTCTTATTATTACTTCATAACTGATCTATCTTACTCCACTAAGAAGCCATTCCAAATTTCCTCTTTTCTTTTCAACCATCCCATAGTTCCTCTATCTTTACTGAGAACGTCAAAATTACTTTTTAGAAAAAAAGATACCCTTTTAGAAGCAGCACCTCCCATTCAAATAAATCTTTTTATATATGGTCTTCTATCTCTATTATTTTTCTAAAGGTTCTTGTAATAAAGGGGGCAGCTAGATGGCACAGTGGATAGAGCACCAGCCCTGAAGTTAGGAGGATCTGAGTTCAAACCTGGTCTCAGACACTTAACACTTCCTAGTTGTGTGATCCTGGGCAAGGCACTTAACTCCAATTGCCTCAACAACAACAAAACAAAAAAAAGCTTCTTGTAATAAGGTAGCCTTTGTTCTGAAGAAAAAAAAATCTCTATTTCATACTTCATCTTTTCCATCAGACTGCTCCTAGTTTTCCTTCTTAATTCTCATCTCTGATGGTCTTTTCTAAGTCTTCATCCTACCTAACCACTTACATATTTGCCACTCTTGGACACTATATTTTCTGGCATATTCTTGTTCTTGTTCTTGCTCTTTTTCTTCTTCTTGATCTTGTTGTTGTTGTTGTTATTGTTCTTCTTCTTCTTCTTTTTTTTTCTTTTTCATCACACAGTTCAGTTTCCCTAACTGCAGGTGGATCTCAAGCTTCCATCTTATATCATCTTCTCTCTACACTACTTATTTTAGTGAAATTGATTTCAATTACCATTATTATCTTAGTGTATCATAGAACTATATGTCCTGCCTCAATCCCTTCCCTGAATTTCTATCATATACCACAAGTTAACCCTTAGTAATCTTAAACTTCATGTCCCAGAACAGTCTCCATTTCAGTTATCCACAACTGATAAACAATAAGCATTTATTATGTACTTATTCTGTGCCAGACATTGTGCTTCAAAGATATCACATTAGAATAGAGGAAGGAATATGTAAATGATAGATAAATATAAGATATATAGAGTAAGTGGGATTGTCTGTAAAGGAACAAACATTTGGGGCGAGTAGGAAAGATATGCAAAAGGTAGGTTTTGATCTGACTCTTGAAGGAAACCAAAAGAACTAAGAGGCTCTGGCAAAGTCAAGATATTCTAGGCATAGAAACAACAACAGAGTGGCAGGATATGGCGTGTCACCTTGAAAATTTAAATGGATGAATTAGATTATTGAGAAACTTGAGTCAGTGAGACTAATTCCAAGGTTATTTTAATAATTCAAGTGAACAGTGATGATTGCATGAATTTGCATTATGTCTGTGTTATTGGAGACAATGGGGAAAGAGAGGAGATTTATTGTGAAGGTAGAAAGGATAAAACATGGTAGATTGGAAGTGTGCATGAGTAAGAATTGAATGATGCCAAGATTAGCCATTTGATGCTTTACATAGAGATGGGAAGAAGGTAGGTGGGGAACACATTATCATTCCCCAAAATACATTCTCTCATTCAAACTTTCCTATATCTGTCAAAGACAAAACGACTCATCCATGCTACCAACTTTACAATCTCAATATTTTCCTTGTCGAAAATATCAAAATAAGTGGCCAAATCTTGTTGCCACTCTCATTATATTTCTCTTCTTTTCTTCTTAATGCATATAAGCCTAGTACAAACATTGCTGGATCAGATGATTTCAGAGACGCCTGAAAAAACTTACATGAACTGATGCTAAGTGAAATGAGCAGAACCAAGAAATAATTATAAACAGCAACAAGAGTAAATGATGATCAATTCTAATGGACATGGCTTTCTTCAACAATGAGATGATTCAAAGCAATTCTCATTGCTCAGTGATGAAGGGAGCCATCTATACCCAAAGAGAAGACTGTGGGAACTGAGTGTGGACCACAACATAGCATTCCCATTCTCCATTGTTGTTTGCTTTTTGTGCTCTTTCTCAGTTTTTTTTTCTTCTTGATCCATTTTTTCTTGTGCAGCAATTTAACTGTATAAATATGTATACATATATTGGATTTAACATATTTAACATATATTGGACTACCTGCCATCTAGGGGAGAGGCTGGTGGGAAGGAGGAGATAATTTGAAACAAAAGACTTTGCAAAGTTCAATGCTGAAAAATTATCCATGCATATGTTTTCTAAATAAAACACTTTAACAATAATAAAAAAAGAAGGGGGGGCAGAGCCAAGATGGCTAACTGCAGACAGCATTCTCTGTGAACTCCTGAGACCTTCCCTCAGACCCAGACAAAGTGAGCCTTAGAAGTGGTTTTGGAGTGAGGGCTCCGCCAAACATTTGGACTACAACACACTTCTATCAAAAATCTACCTTGAAAGAACTCCGGAAAAGGTTAGCCTCAGGGGAAATCGGCCGCTGGTCCCCATCAGACTCCAGTCGGGGCAGAAGTCAGGGCTGCGATAGAGGGGCAGATTTTAGGCACCCAGGAAGCCCCTGGGAGACACCTGGGCCACTTTGCTCTGCTTGCGGGCAGGTGCTTTGGCAGATCTGCCTTTGGCAAAGGGTGGATCGAGAGCAGCTGAAAACGTGGGCCTAGTATGAATCTAGCCCGACCAGCCTCAGACAAGAAGTCAACTCGGCAAACTGCCCCAGGACAAATACAAATTGTTGCAGTATTTTCTGCTGGTGACAGATATCCTAACTTGAAATCATGAGCAAGAAACAGAAGAGAGTTCTCACCATAGAAAGCTTTTACGGAGAAAAAATAGAACAGTCCCCAGATCCTGACATTATGAAAACAATCCCAGATGAAGCCACAAAGGCAGACTTAAGTTGGTCTCCCTTTCAGGCTTACCTGGAAGATTGCATTAAGAATCGCAAAAGAGAGCTAGAAGAAGAATGGAGAAATAAATTGAGATCAGGGCAACAGAAATATCAAAAACTGGAAAATAGGACTGGTGAATTGGAAAAAGAAAACAGTTCACTGAAAAACAAAATTGGTGAATTGGAAAAAATCACCAATTCACTGGAAAATAAAAATGGTGAACTGAAAAACAAAATTGGTGAATTGGAAGAAGACAAAAATTCACTGAAAAATAAAACTGGCAAAATGGAAAAAGAATGCATTGAATCAATTGGCCAGCTACAAAAGGAGCTAAAAAAGATAACTGAAGGAAATAATACTTTAAAAATTAAAATTGAACAAATAGAAGTAAATGACTCATTAAGATTTCAAGAAACAGTCAAACAAAAACAAAAAAATGAAAACAAATAGAAAAAATATGAAATATCTCCTAGGAAAAACAACTGACTTGGAAAACAGATCCAGGAGAGACAATTTAAGGATTATCAGACTCCCTGAAAGCCATGATGAAAAAAGAACCTTGATGCTATCTTCCAGGAAATCATGAAAGAGAATTGCCCTGATGATTTAGAATCAGAAGGCAAAATTGGCATTGAAAGAATTCACCGATCACCTCCAGAAAGAGACCCCAAAATTAAAACCCCAAGGAATATCATGGCCAAATTTCAGGACTATCGCACCAAGGAAAACATATTACAAGCAGCTAGAAAGAAACAGTTATATACCAAGGAACTGTAATTAGAATTACAAAGGATCTGTCAGCTTCCACTTTAAAGGATCAAAGGGCCTGGAATCAGATATTCCAAAAGGCAAAAGAACTTGGATTACTGCCAAGAATAAGTTATCCAGCTAGAATAAGCATCATCTTCCAGGGAAGAAGATGGTTATTCAATGATACAGGAGAATTTCACCTATTTCTAATGAAAAGACGAGATCTGAGGAAAAAAATTGACCTCCAAATAGAGAACTCAAGAGAAGCATAAAAAGGTAAAAAGGAAAGCTCTTGAGAACTATATTTTTACTATATGTATCCTTAAAGAATGGTAGTATAATTTAATTTTTCTTTGATAATAATGAAAAAGAAATTAGAGGTGGAAGGGATACCATACTGAAAA